>JARUPV020000092.1:0-38519 GCA_030347415.2 Decapterus maruadsi | reverse complement strand
AGACCATGTGGACTGAGTGTCGATCCGGCAGAGACTGACAGTAGAGGCAGGACTGAAGTGCAGACTGGGTGAAGAGTAGATTGGAATCAGCTGGTTGATTGCAGCAGCAGGGCAGGTGTGGAGTGGGAAGCAGGCAGGTCCGGGAGTGGTGACAGAGTGCAAGGGGGAGGGGGGAACAGGACTTGGACATACAAACAGGTAGAGAGACAAAACAAAACAGACAAACATGCAACACAAACTGTCATGGCGCTGGCCCCGTGACAGTACCCCCCCCCCGACGGACGCCCCCAGGCGGCCCACCAGGCCTGGGCTTCCCAGGGCGATCCCGGTGAAAGTCCCGAACAAGGGCACCGTCCAGAATGAGGCGGCGGGACACCCAGCATCGCTCCTCAGGCCCATAGCCCTCCCAGTCTACCAGATATTGAACGCCACGGCCCCGACGGCGACAGTCAATGAGACGACGAACAGTGAATGCGGGGTGGTTGTCAATGACCCTGGGGGGAGGGGGCGGGGGAGGAGGGGGCACTAGTGGACTGGAGACCACCGGCTTCACAGCAGATACATTGAAAACTGGGTGAACCCTGAGGGTCCGGGGCAGCTTCAGGCATACAGCATTGGGATTAATCATCTTCAAAATCAAAAAAGGGCCAATGAATCTCGGGGACAGTTTTTTGGAGTCCGTTTTCAAGGGAAGATCCTTGGTGGAGAGCCATACCTTGTCTCCAGGTGCATATTCGGGGGCCGGAGTCCGATGACGGTCGGCTTGGTGCTTGTAACGGCTCGAGGCACGGAGCAGGGCTGAGCGTGCACGGTGCCAGGTCTTGTGGCACCGGCGGACATGGGCTTGTACTGAGGGCACTGACAGTTCCTTTTCCTGTGAGGGGAATAGTGGAGGCTGATACCCAAAGACACATTGAAATGGTGACATACCTGTGGCAGACGAAGGAAGAGTGTTATGGGCATACTCCACCCAGGGTGTGAGGGTGGACCAGGTGGATGGGTTGGAGGACACCATGCAGCGGAGTGAGGTCTCTAGATCCTGGTTTGCCCTCTCCGCCTGGCCATTAGACTGGGGATGGTATCCCGAACTCAGACTGACCGTGGCTCCAACTGAGGAACAGAAAGCCTTCCAGACAGCAGAGGTGAATTGAGGCCCACGATCTGAAACAATATCTGAAGGGTGTCCATACACACAAAACACCTCTCTAACCAACAGATCAGCTGTCTCCCTGGCTGAGGGCAGTTTGGGCAGCGGCAAAAAGCGTGCAAATTTACTGAAGCGGTCAATAACTGTGAGTATAACCGTGTTACCACCTGAGGCGGGCAGACCGGTCACGAAATCCAGGGCAAGATGTGACCAGGGACGACGGGGAACCAGCAGGGGGCGCAACAACCCAGCACTGGACTGATTAGAAGACTTGTTTTGTGCACAAACAGGACAAGCAGACACAAATGATCTTACATCTACATCCATAGATGGCCACCAAAAACGTCGTCTCAGGAAAGCAAGTGTACGATTTAAACCAGGGTGGCAAGTTAGTTTAGATGAATGGCCCCATTGCAGTACAGAGGATTTGACAGCATCTGGGACATATAGGCGGCCGGGAGGGCCATTACCTGGGTCAGGTTGTGTCTGTTGGGCCCCTTTTACTTCCTCTTCGATCTTGAGGGAGACTGCGGCAACAATACAGGACTCTGGGATGATGGGTTCCAGGGACGTGGTAGTGCCGTCTTCCTTCCCATACATACGGGATAGGGCATCGGGTTTGGTGTTCTTAGAACCGGGTCTGTAGGTCAGAGTGAAATTAAAACGACCAAAAAAGAGAGCCCACCTGGCTTGACGAGCGTTGAGCCGCTTCGCAGACTGGATGTAGGCCAGGTTTTTGTGGTCTATCCATACCACAAAAGGTTGCTGGGCTCCTTCTAGCCAGTGCCGCCATTCTTCAAGAGCCAGCTTCACTGCCAAGAGCTCACGATTGCCCACATCATAGTTTCTCTCTGTTGGAGATAAACGGTGAGAAAAATAGGCACAGGGGTGAAGCTTACCATCCTTGGCTGAGCGCTGCGAGAGGACTGCCCCCACTCCTGTATCTGAAGCATCCACTTCCACTGTAAGCTGCTTCTCCCGATCAGGCTGGACGAGCACGGGGCGGAAGTAAAATAACCCTTGAGCTTGATGAAAGCAGCTTCAGCGGTGGACGTCCACTGAAAAGGCTTAATGGTTGAGGTAAGAGCAGTTAGAGGGGCAGCCACACGGCTATAATCTTGGATGAATCTCCTATAGAAATTAGCAAATCCCAGAAACCTCTCCAATTCCTTACGGTTGCTGGGGCTGGGCCAATCTAGGACTGCCTTGACCTTGGCTGGGTCCATCTTCATTTGCCCCTCCTCGATGATGAAACCCAGGAAAGAGGTCGACCTGGCATGGAACTCGCATTTCTCTCCTTTCACAAAGAGGCGATTCTCCAAGAGTCTTTGCAGCACCTGGCGGACATGCTGAACATGGTCGGACATGTTCCTGGAGAAGACAAGAATATCATCCAGGTAAACAAATACAAAACGGTGCAACATATCCCTGAGGACATCATTTACAAGGGCCTGGAAGACGGCTGGGGCGTTGGTGAGTCCAAATGGCATAACCAAATACTCAAAATGGCCCAGAGGAGTGTTAAAGGCCGTCTTCCACTCATCCCCTTCTCGTATCCTCACCAGGTGGTATGCATTACGAAGGTCGAGTTTGGTGAACACTGTGGCCCCCTGGAGAGAATCAAAAGCAGAATTCATCAAAGGCAACGGGTACTTGTTCTTAATTGTGATATTGTTTAACGAACGAAAATCAATACATGGTCGGAGGGACCCATCCTTCTTGCCGACAAAGAAAAACCCTGCCCCGAGGGGTGATGAAGAGGGGCGAATGAGGCCAGTGGCCAGGGAGTCCTTAATGTACCTCTCCATGGCTTCCTGTTCAGGTTTGGAGAGGCTGTAAAGGCGGCTGCTGGGAAGCGGGGCACCAGGGAGGAGATCTATTCCACAGTCATAGGGACGGTGAGGGGGCAGAGACAGAGCACGGGCTTTACAGAACACAGTTTGGAGATCATGGTATTCTGAGGGAATGGAGGATAGATCAGGGATTTCCGGCAGGGGTTCTGGGCTGGGTACAGAACAAGGTGGGGCTGACAGCAAACAATTAGCATGGCAATGAAGGCTCCAGCTGATGATCCTCCCTGTCCGCCAATCGATCTGGGGATTGTGTTGTGCTAGCCAGGGAGTCCAAGGACTACAGGAACAGAAGGTGAGTCAATCATATGAAAACTGAGCTCCTCTTTATGGTTACCAGACACAAGCAATTGCACGGGCACAGTCCTTTGGGTTATATTGGCCAACAGTCTACCATCTAAGGCACTTGCTTCTAGAGGTTTATCAAGACAGACAGAAGGCAGATTCAACTGCTTGGCCACAGTGGCATCAAGAAAACTTGCATCAGCACAAGAATCTAAGAGGGCAAAAATACCAATGGACTGACCTTTCCATGACAATGTTGCTTGGACCTGGGCTCGGGGTTGAGGGGAGAGGGGAATGGAAGTGTGGCTCGCCAGGATTCCCCCTGTTACTGGCGAGCCTGGTCGTTTGCTGGGCGATGTGGACATGTGGCCAGGAAATGACCAGGTCTCCCACAGTACAGGCAGCTGTTGGTCTTAATCCGGCGCTGACGCTCCTCTGGCTCCACTTGGAAACGTCCAAGTTGCATCGGCTCCGGTGAAGGATCCCTCCTGGGCTGATCTGTGGCTGGGCCTCCACCGCCTTGAGGAACTCGGGGACCCGAGGCCGATGGAGGGTGCCCTGGGGAAGCAGTGGGTGGGCGCCGCTGTTTCTCTCTTCTCCGTTCCCGCAGCCGGTTATCTATACGGATCGTTAGGGAGACTAGGTCCTCAAAATCAGAGGGCTCCGGGTAAGAAACAAGTTCATCTTTAATCGAATCATTTAATCCTTGACAAAAAACAGCTTGAAGGGATTCATTATTCCAGCCACTCTCCAGGGCCAGAGTACGAAATTCAACAGAAAATTCAGCAACACTACGCATACCTTGGCGTAAGGTGAGTAACCTTTTCGAGGCATCCTGGCCCCGGACGGGGTGGTCAAAAACCCTCCTCATCTCAGCAGTAAAGGCAGCATAGGAGGCGGTGACTGGAGACTCCTTCTCCCACAGGGCCGCTGCCCAGGCTAAAGCACTCCCACGTAGCAGCCCCATGACGTAAGCCACTTTAGACTGCTCAGTCGAGTATGACTGGGGCTGTTGGCTGAACACAAGACCACATTGCAGTAAAAAAGAACGACATGCACCAAAATTACCCTCATACCGGTCCGGAGGAGGAACCCATGGCTCCTTAACAGGAACAGAACTTGACCCCGCTGGTGTTGGGGCTGGGGGCTGAACCTCAGGGGTTGGAGGCTGGTTCAGGTGCTCTCGAATCTCCGACACACTGGTGTTTAGAGCTCTGAGGCCATCCATTACTTCCTTGAGTGCCTCGGTGTGCTGTCCCAGCAGCTGGCCATGGTGGGAAATCGCCTGGTGGAAAGGGTTGGGGTCTGTTGGGTTCTGCATGGCCGGATCGAGCTGTCACGTTTGTGCCAGAGACCCAGACACAGACACCAACTAACTGTAGAAAAATGTTTATTGGAGGTTGGGGGGTGAGGGAAGGGGGGAGCGAGGAGCTGGAGAGTGGACCCAGGAGGAGGATGGCAGTGGGGGCTGGACAAGATGGCTGGGGTGGAAGGCAGGCAGACAGGCAGGCAGGCAAACAGGCAGGCAGGCAGATCTGAGCAGGAAAAAACCACAATTAGAATAAGCTTGGCGAGCAGAACACTGAAGCTTAGCAGCCAGAGCGCAACAACGACAGACCATGTGGACTGAGTGTCGATCCGGCAGAGACTGACAGTAGAGGCAGGACTGAAGTGCAGACTGGGTGAAGAGTAGATTGGAATCAGCTGGTTGATTGCAGCAGCAGGGCAGGTGTGGAGTGGGAAGCAGGCAGGTCCGGGAGTGGTGACAGAGTGCAAGGGGGAGGGGGGAACAGGACTTGGACATACAAACAGGTAGAGAGACAAAACAAAACAGACAAACATGCAACACAAACTGTCATGGCGCTGGCCCCGTGACAGTTATATGTAGTGGGTGAAAATGTTGTGCTTTAGATTGTTATTTGAAATTGTAGTTTTAAAGTCCAAACTTCATTTTATTACACATGAGGCTAACCCTAACCCAATAGATTAGATTAGATTAGATTAGATTAGATTAGGATACAGAATTATGTATATTTAATTTTGACTAACTGTGCCACAGTAAGTTGAGTGAAGATAGTAAGGCAGTAGGGCTGACCACATGGTGAGTGAGCTGTCTTAAGGTTTTGAATAAGCTTGGGCCGTAGATGAAATTCTGGAAGTAGTCATGTGAGAATGTGGAGGTGCCTCCAATTTCCAATCCACGAATGAATTTCTGACAGGATAAAAATATTCTCTCAACTCAAGCAACGCAGATGGACAGGGCCATGTCTGAAGAGAAGGGGAAGCACAAATCAGTGGAAAACGAGGTGGCCACCCATGGGGCAAGAAAGAAACGAGCAGTTGATTCATGACAGAAAACAAGTAAATAATAGGGATGAACAGAGACCCAGCAAAAAAGAAATGCATAGAGTGGGTGTTGAACATGCAACCTACTCCATCAGTGGAACAAGTGGCATGCCCTTCAACCACTGAGCCACATCAACACTACGACATGGTCAAATTGATGCATATACATTGTTGGGGGTGAGAATCTATGGTTGAGCTTAGCCGTAGATGAGGATATGAATGTGCCTCCGAATTCAAATCTATGGTAGAGCTTAGCCATACATGAGAATATGAAAGTGCCTCCAAATTTGAATCTATGATGGAGCTTGGATCGTAATTGAGATGTTGGAAGCCATCATATTGCATGAAAAAATGGAGTGTTACCACATCCCAATCTATGATTGAACTTGGTCCATAGACAAGACTTTGGAAGCGATCGGTGATTAGAATGTGGAAGTGATCACAGCAGACCATGTGGAAGTTGGAATTGTGTTTTGATCATGTTCCGGTGTAGTTACAATCACCAAAATATTTGACTTAGAGATAAATGTAGATCTCCTCCTTTATTAGAAAGGGTAGTTCAGGCATGACACAAAATAGGTAAATAAAAGGAATGAACAGACACCCAGCAAAAAAAAAAAAAATGCAAAGAGCAGGAGTTGAACTTACAACCTACTACATAAGTAGCATGCCCTTAAACCACTGAGCCACCTCAGCACCGTCACATGTGGTGAAATTGATGTGTATACATTGTTGGGGGTGAGACTGTATGGCAGAGCTTGACAGTAGGTAAGAACATGAATTCCAATCAATGGTAGAGCTTGGCAGTAGATGAGAGTATGAAAGTGCTCCAAATTTAAATCTATGATGGAGCATGCAGTAAATGAGAATATGAAAGTGCCTCCAAATTCAAATCTACAATGGATCATGGCAGTAGATGAGAATATTATAGAGATAAATGTAGATCTCTTACTTTATTAGACAGAGCAGTTGATTCATGACAGAAAACAAGTAAATAATAGGGATGAACAGAGACCAAGCAAAAAAAAATGCATAGAGTGGGTGTTGAACATGCAACCTACTCCATCAGTGGAACAAGTGGCATGCCCTTCAACCACTGAGCCACATCAACACTACGACATGGTCAAATTGATGCATATACATTGTTGGGGGTGAGAATCTATGGTTGAGCTTAGCCGTAGATGAGGATATGAATGTGCCTCCGAATTCAAATCTATGGTAGAGCTTAGCCATACATGAGAATATGAAAGTGCCTCCAAATTTGAATCTATGATGGAGCTTGGATCGTAATTGAGATGTTGGAAGCCATCATATTGCATGAAAAAATGGAGTGTTACCACATCCCAATCTATGATTGAACTTGGTCCATAGACAAGACTTTGGAAGCGATCGGTGATTAGAATGTGGAAGTGATCACAGCAGACCATGTGGAAGTTGGAATTGTGTTTTGATCATGTTCCGGTGTAGTTACAATCACCAAAATATTTGACTTAGAGATAAATGTAGATCTCCTCCTTTATTAGAAAGGGTAGTTCAGGCATGACACAAAATAGGTAAATAAAAGGAATGAACAGACACCCAGCAAAAAAAAAAATGCAAAGAGCAGGAGTTGAACTTACAACCTACTACATAAGTAGCATGCCCTTAAACCACTGAGCCACCTCAGCACCGTCACATGTGGTGAAATTGATGTGTATACATTGTTGGGGGTGAGACTGTATGGCAGAGCTTGACAGTAGGTAAGAACATGAATTCCAATCAATGGTAGAGCTTGGCAGTAGATGAGAGTATGAAAGTGCCTCCAAATTTAAATCTATGATGGAGCATGCAGTAAATGAGAATATGAAAGTGCCTCCAAATTCAAATCTACAATGGATCATGGCAGTAGATGAGAATATTATAGAGATAAATGTAGATCTCTTACTTTATTAGACAGAGCAGTTGATTCATGACAGAAAACAAGTAAATAATAGGGATGAACAGAGACCCAGCAAAAAAGAAATGCATAGAGTGGGTGTTGAACATGCAACCTACTCCATCAGTGGAACAAGTGGCATGCCCTTCAACCACTGAGCCACATCAACACTACGACATGGTCAAATTGATGCATATACATTGTTGGGGGTGAGAATCTATGGTTGAGCTTAGCCGTAGATGAGGATATGAATGTGCCTCCGAATTCAAATCTATGGTAGAGCTTAGCCATACATGAGAATATGAAAGTGCCTCCAAATTTGAATCTATGATGGAGCTTGGATCGTAATTGAGATGTTGGAAGCCATCATATTGCATGAAAAAATGGAGTGTTACCACATCCCAATCTATGATTGAACTTGGTCCATAGACAAGACTTTGGAAGCGATCGGTGATTAGAATGTGGAAGTGATCACAGCAGACCATGTGGAAGTTGGAATTGTGTTTTGATCATGTTCCGGTGTAGTTACAATCACCAAAATATTTGACTTAGAGATAAATGTAGATCTCCTCCTTTATTAGAAAGGGTAGTTCAGGCATGACACAAAATAGGTAAATAAAAGGAATGAACAGACACCCAGCAAAAAAAAAAAAAAAAAATGCAAAGAGCAGGAGTTGAACTTACAACCTACTACATAAGTAGCATGCCCTTAAACCACTGAGCCACCTCAGCACCGTCACATGTGGTGAAATTGATGTGTATACATTGTTGGGGGTGAGACTGTATGGCAGAGCTTGACAGTAGGTAAGAACATGAATTCCAATCAATGGTAGAGCTTGGCAGTAGATGAGAGTATGAAAGTGCCTCCAAATTTAAATCTATGATGGAGCATGCAGTAAATGAGAATATGAAAGTGCCTCCAAATTCAAATCTACAATGGATCATGGCAGTAGATGAGAATATTATAGAGATAAATGTAGATCTCTTACTTTATTAGACAGAGCAGTTGATTCATGACAGAAAACAAGTAAATAATAGGGATGAACAGAGACCCAGCAAAAAAGAAATGCATAGAGTGGGTGTTGAACATGCAACCTACTCCATCAGTGGAACAAGTGGCATGCCCTTCAACCACTGAGCCACATCAACACTACGACATGGTCAAATTGATGCATATACATTGTTGGGGGTGAGAATCTATGGTTGAGCTTAGCCGTAGATGAGGATATGAATGTGCCTCCGAATTCAAATCTATGGTAGAGCTTAGCCATACATGAGAATATGAAAGTGCCTCCAAATTTGAATCTATGATGGAGCTTGGATCGTAATTGAGATGTTGGAAGCCATCATATTGCATGAAAAAATGGAGTGTTACCACATCCCAATCTATGATTGAACTTGGTCCATAGACAAGACTTTGGAAGCGATCGGTGATTAGAATGTGGAAGTGATCACAGCAGACCATGTGGAAGTTGGAATTGTGTTTTGATCATGTTCCGGTGTAGTTACAATCACCAAAATATTTGACTTAGAGATAAATGTAGATCTCCTCCTTTATTAGAAAGGGTAGTTCAGGCATGACACAAAATAGGTAGATAAAAGGAATGAACAGACACCCAGCAAAAAAAATAAATGCAAAGAGCAGGAGTTGAACTTACAACCTACTACATAAGTAGCATGCCCTTAAACCACTGAGCCACCTCAGCACCGTCACATGTGGTGAAATTGATGTGTATACATTGTTGGGGGTTAGACTGTATGGCAGAGCTTGACAGTAGGTAAGAACATGAATTCCAATCAATGGTAGAGCTTGGCAGTAGATGAGAGTATGAAAGTGCCTCCAAATTTAAATCTATGATGGAGCATGCAGTAAATGAGAATATGAAAGTGCCTCCAAATTCAAATCTACAATGGATCATGGCAGTAGATGAGAATATTATACAGATAAATGTAGATCTCTTACTTTATTAGACAGAGCAGTTGATTCATGACAGAAAACAAGTAAATAATAGGGATGAACAGAGACCCAGCAAAAAAGAAATGCATAGAGTGGGTGTTGAACATGCAACCTACTCCATCAGTGGAACAAGTGGCATGCCCTTCAACCACTGAGCCACATCAACACTACGACATGGTCAAATTGATGCATATACATTGTTGGGGGTGAGAATCTATGGTTGAGCTCAGCCGTAGATGAGGATATGAATGTGCCTCCGAATTCAAATCTATGGTAGAGCTTAGCCATACATGAGAATACGAAAGTGCCTCCAAATTTGAATCTATGATGGAGCTTGGATCGTAATTGAGATGTTGGAAGCCATCATATTGCATGAAAAAATGGAGTGTTACCACATCCCAATCTATGATTGAACTTGGTCCATAGACAAGACTTTGGAAGCGATCGGTGATTAGAATGTGGAAGTGATCACAGCAGACCATGTGGAAGTTGGAATTGTGTTTTGATCATGTTCCGGTGTAGTTACAATCACCAAAATATTTGACTTAGAGATAAATGTAGATCTCCTCCTTTATTAGAAAGGGTAGTTCAGGCATGACACAAAATAGGTAAATAAAAGGAATGAACAGACACCCAGCAAAAAAAATAAATGCAAAGAGCAGGAGTTGAACTTACAACCTACTACATAAGTAGCATGCCCTTAAACCACTGAGCCACCTCAGCACCGTCACATGTGGTGAAATTGATGTGTATACATTGTTGGGGGTGAGACTGTATGGCAGAGCTTGACAGTAGGTAAGAATATGAATTCCAATCAATGGTAGAGCTTGGCAGTAGATGAGAGTATGAAAGTGCCTCCAAATTTAAATCTATGATGGAGCATGCAGTAAATGAGAATATGAAAGTGCCTCCAAATTCAAATCTACAATGGATCATGGCAGTAGATGAGAATATTATACAGATAAATGTAGATCTCTTACTTTGTTAGACAGAGCAGTATATTCATGACAGAAAACAAGTAAATAATAGGGATGAACAGAGACCCAGCAAAAAAGAAATGCACAGAGTGGGTGTTGAACATGCAACCTACTCCATCAGTGGAACAAGTGGCATGCCCTTCAACCACTGAGCCACATCAACACTACGACATGGTCAAATTGATGCATATACATTGTTGGGGGTGAGAATCTATGGTTGAGCTTAGCCGTAGATGAGGATATGAATGTGCCTCCGAATTCAAATCTATGGTAGAGCTTAGCCATACATGAGAATACGAAAGTGCCTCCAAATTTGAATCTATGATGGAGCTTGGATCGTAATTGAGATGTTGGAAGCCATCATATTGCATGAAAAAATGGAGTGTTACCACATCCCAATCTATGATTGAACTTGGTCCATAGACAAGACTTTGGAAGCGATCGGTGATTAGAATGTGGAAGTGATCACAGCAGACCATGTGGAAGTTGGAATTGTGTTTTGATCATGTTCCGGTGTAGTTACAATCACCAAAATATTTGACTTAGAGATAAATGTAGATCTCCTCCTTTATTAGAAAGGGTAGTTCAGGCATGACACTAAATAGGTAAATAAAAGGAATGAACAGACACCCAGCAAAAAAAAAAAATGCAAAGAGCAGGAGTTGAACTTACAACCTACTACATAAGTAGCATGCCCTTAAACCACTGAGCCACCTCAGCACCGTCACATGTGGTGAAATTGATGTGTATACATTGTTGGGGGTGAGACTGTATGGCAGAGCTTGACAGTAGGTAAGAACATGAATTCCAATCAATGGTAGAGCTTGGCAGTAGATGAGAGTATGAAAGTGCCTCCAAATTTAAATCTATGATGGAGCATGCAGTAAATGAGAATATGAAAGTGCCTCCAAATTCAAATCTACAATGGATCATGGCAGTAGATGAGAATATTATACAGATAAATGTAGATCTCCTACTTTATTAGACAGAGCAGTTGATTCATGACAGAAAACAAGTAAATAATAGGGATGAACAGAGACCCAGCAAAAAGAAATGCACAGAGTGGGTGTTGAACATGCAACCTACTCCATCAGTGGAACAAGTGGCATGCCCTTCAACCACTGAGCCACATCAACACTACGACATGGTCAAATTGATGCATATACATTGTTGGGGGTGAGAATCTATGGTTGAGCTTAGCCGTAGATGAGGATATGAATGTGCCTCCGAATTCAAATCTATGGTAGAGCTTAGCCATACATGAGAATACGAAAGTGCCTCCAAATTTGAATCTATGATGGAGCTTGGATCGTAATTGAGATGTTGGAAGCCATCATATTGCATGAAAAAATGGAGTGTTACCACATCCCAATCTATGATTGAACTTGGTCCATAGACAAGACTTTGGAAGCGATCGGTGATTAGAATGTGGAAGTGATCACAGCAGACCATGTGGAAGTTGGAATTGTGTTTTGATCATGTTCCGGTGTAGTTACAATCACCAAAATATTTGACTTAGAGATAAATGTAGATCTCCTCCTTTATTAGAAAGGGTAGTTCAGGCATGACACAAAATAGGTAAATAAAAGGAATGAACAGACACCCAGCAAAAAAAAAAAATGCAAAGAGCAGGAGTTGAACTTACAACCTACTACATAAGTAGCATGCCCTTAAACCACTGAGCCACCTCAGCACCGTCACATGTGGTGAAATTGATGTGTATACATTGTTGGGGGTGAGACTGTATGGCAGAGCTTGACAGTAGGTAAGAACATGAATTCCAATCAATGGTAGAGCTTGGCAGTAGATGAGAGTATGAAAGTGCCTCCAAATTTAAATCTATGATGGAGCATGCAGTAAATGAGAATATGAAAGTGCCTCCAAATTCAAATCTACAATGGATCATGGCAGTAGATGAGAATATTATACAGATAAATGTAGATCTCCTACTTTATTAGACAGAGCAGTTGATTCATGACAGAAAACAAGTAAATAATAGGGATGAACAGAGACCCAGCAAAAAAGAAATGCACAGAGTGGGTGTTGAACATGCAACCTACTCCATCAGTGGAACAAGTGGCATGCCCTTCAACCACTGAGCCACATCAACACTACGACATGGTCAAATTGATGCATATACATTGTTGGGGGTGAGAATCTATGGTTGAGCTTAGCCGTAGATGAGGATATGAATGTGCCTCCGAATTCAAATCTATGGTAGAGCTTAGCCATACATGAGAATACGAAAGTGCCTCCAAATTTGAATCTATGATGGAGCTTGGATCGTAATTGAGATGTTGGAAGCCATCATATTGCATGAAAAAATGGAGTGTTACCACATCCCAATCTATGATTGAACTTGGTCCATAGACAAGACTTTGGAAGCGATCGGTGATTAGAATGTGGAAGTGATCACAGCAGACCATGTGGAAGTTGGAATTGTGTTTTGATCATGTTCCGGTGTAGTTACAATCACCAAAATATTTGACTTAGAGATAAATGTAGATCTCCTCCTTTATTAGAAAGGGTAGTTCAGGCATGACACAAAATAGGTAAATAAAAGGAATGAACAGACACCCAGCAAAAAAAATAAATGCAAAGAGCAGGAGTTGAACTTACAACCTACTACATAAGTAGCATGCCCTTAAACCACTGAGCCACCTCAGCACCGTCACATGTGGTGAAATTGATGTGTATACATTGTTGGGGGTGAGACTGTATGGCAGAGCTTGACAGTAGGTAAGAATATGAATTCCAATCAATGGTAGAGCTTGGCAGTAGATGAGAGTATGAAAGTGCCTCCAAATTTAAATCTATGATGGAGCATGCAGTAAATGAGAATATGAAAGTGCCTCCAAATTCAAATCTACAATGGATCATGGCAGTAGATGAGAATATTATACAGATAAATGTAGATCTCTTACTTTGTTAGACAGAGCAGTTGATTCATGACAGAAAACAAGTAAATAATAGGGATGAACAGAGACCCAGCAAAAAAGAAATGCACAGAGTGGGTGTTGAACATGCAACCTACTCCATCAGTGGAACAAGTGGCATGCCCTTCAACCACTGAGCCACATCAACACTACGACATGGTCAAATTGATGCATATACATTGTTGGGGGTGAGAATCTATGGTTGAGCTTAGCCGTAGATGAGGATATGAATGTGCCTCCGAATTCAAATCTATGGTAGAGCTTAGCCATACATGAGAATACGAAAGTGCCTCCAAATTTGAATCTATGATGGAGCTTGGATCGTAATTGAGATGTTGGAAGCCATCATATTGCATGAAAAAATGGAGTGTTACCACATCCCAATCTATGATTGAACTTGGTCCATAGACAAGACTTTGGAAGCGATCGGTGATTAGAATGTGGAAGTGATCACAGCAGACCATGTGGAAGTTGGAATTGTGTTTTGATCATGTTCCGGTGTAGTTACAATCACCAAAATATTTGACTTAGAGATAAATGTAGATCTCCTCCTTTATTAGAAAGGGTAGTTCAGGCATGACACTAAATAGGTAAATAAAAGGAATGAACAGACACCCAGCAAAAAAAAAAAAAAAATGCAAAGAGCAGGAGTTGAACTTACAACCTACTACATAAGTAGCATGCCCTTAAACCACTGAGCCACCTCAGCACCGTCACATGTGGTGAAATTGATGTGTATACATTGTTGGGGGTGAGACTGTATGGCAGAGCTTGACAGTAGGTAAGAACATGAATTCCAATCAATGGTAGAGCTTGGCAGTAGATGAGAGTATGAAAGTGCCTCCAAATTTAAATCTATGATGGAGCATGCAGTAAATGAGAATATGAAAGTGCCTCCAAATTCAAATCTACAATGGATCATGGCAGTAGATGAGAATATTATACAGATAAATGTAGATCTCTTACTTTGTTAGACAGAGCAGTTGATTCATGACAGAAAACAAGTAAATAATAGGGATGAACAGAGACCCAGCAAAAAAGAAATGCACAGAGTGGGTGTTGAACATGCAACCTACTCCATCAGTGGAACAAGTGGCATGCCCTTCAACCACTGAGCCACATCAACACTACGACATGGTCAAATTGATGCATATACATTGTTGGGGGTGAGAATCTATGGTTGAGCTTAGCCGTAGATGAGGATATGAATGTGCCTCCGAATTCAAATCTATGGTAGAGCTTAGCCATACATGAGAATACGAAAGTGCCTCCAAATTTGAATCTATGATGGAGCTTGGATCGTAATTGAGATGTTGGAAGCCATCATATTGCATGAAAAAATGGAGTGTTACCACATCCCAATCTATGATTGAACTTGGTCCATAGACAAGACTTTGGAAGCGATCGGTGATTAGAATGTGGAAGTGATCACAGCAGACCATGTGGAAGTTGGAATTGTGTTTTGATCATGTTCCGGTGTAGTTACAATCACCAAAATATTTGACTTAGAGATAAATGTAGATCTCCTCCTTTATTAGAAAGGGTAGTTCAGGCATGACACTAAATAGGTAAATAAAAGGAATGAACAGACACCCAGCAAAAAAAAAAAAAAAAAAAAAAAATGCAAAGAGCAGGAGTTGAACTTACAACCTACTACATAAGTAGCATGCCCTTAAACCACTGAGCCACCTCAGCACCGTCACATGTGGTGAAATTGATGTGTATACATTGTTGGGGGTGAGACTGTATGGCAGAGCTTGACAGTAGGTAAGAACATGAATTCCAATCAATGGTAGAGCTTGGCAGTAGATGAGAGTATGAAAGTGCCTCCAAATTTAAATCTATGATGGAGCATGCAGTAAATGAGAATATGAAAGTGCCTCCAAATTCAAATCTACAATGGATCATGGCAGTAGATGAGAATATTATACAGATAAATGTAGATCTCCTACTTTATTAGACAGAGCAGTTGATTCATGACAGAAAACAAGTAAATAATAGGGATGAACAGAGACCCAGCAAAAAAGAAATGCACAGAGTGGGTGTTGAACATGCAACCTACTCCATCAGTGGAACAAGTGGCATGCCCTTCAACCACTGAGCCACATCAACACTACGACATGGTCAAATTGATGCATATACATTGTTGGGGGTGAGAATCTATGGTTGAGCTTAGCCGTAGATGAGGATATGAATGTGCCTCCGAATTCAAATCTATGGTAGAGCTTAGCCATACATGAGAATACGAAAGTGCCTCCAAATTTGAATCTATGATGGAGCTTGGATCGTAATTGAGATGTTGGAAGCCATCATATTGCATGAAAAAATGGAGTGTTACCACATCCCAATCTATGATTGAACTTGGTCCATAGACAAGACTTTGGAAGCGATCGGTGATTAGAATGTGGAAGTGATCACAGCAGACCATGTGGAAGTTGGAATTGTGTTTTGATCATGTTCCGGTGTAGTTACAATCACCAAAATATTTGACTTAGAGATAAATGTAGATCTCCTCCTTTATTAGAAAGGGTAGTTCAGGCATGACACTAAATAGGTAAATAAAAGGAATGAACAGACACCCAGCAAAAAAAAAAAAAAAATGCAAAGAGCAGGAGTTGAACTTACAACCTACTACATAAGTAGCATGCCCTTAAACCACTGAGCCACCTCAGCACCGTCACATGTGGTGAAATTGATGTGTATACATTGTTGGGGGTGAGACTGTATGGCAGAGCTTGACAGTAGGTAAGAACATGAATTCCAATCAATGGTAGAGCTTGGCAGTAGATGAGAGTATGAAAGTGCCTCCAAATTTAAATCTATGATGGAGCATGCAGTAAATGAGAATATGAAAGTGCCTCCAAATTCAAATCTACAATGGATCATGGCAGTAGATGAGAATATTATACAGATAAATGTAGATCTCCTACTTTATTAGACAGAGCAGTTGATTCATGACAGAAAACAAGTAAATAATAGGGATGAACAGAGACCCAGCAAAAAGAAATGCACAGAGTGGGTGTTGAACATGCAACCTACTCCATCAGTGGAACAAGTGGCATGCCCTTCAACCACTGAGCCACATCAACACTACGACATGGTCAAATTGATGCATATACATTGTTGGGGGTGAGAATCTATGGTTGAGCTTAGCCGTAGATGAGGATATGAATGTGCCTCCGAATTCAAATCTATGGTAGAGCTTAGCCATACATGAGAATACGAAAGTGCCTCCAAATTTGAATCTATGATGGAGCTTGGATCGTAATTGAGATGTTGGAAGCCATCATATTGCATGAAAAAATGGAGTGTTACCACATCCCAATCTATGATTGAACTTGGTCCATAGACAAGACTTTGGAAGCGATCGGTGATTAGAATGTGGAAGTGATCACAGCAGACCATGTGGAAGTTGGAATTGTGTTTTGATCATGTTCCGGTGTAGTTACAATCACCAAAATATTTGACTTAGAGATAAATGTAGATCTCCTCCTTTATTAGAAAGGGTAGTTCAGGCATGACACAAAATAGGTAAATAAAAGGAATGAACAGACACCCAGCAAAAAAAATAAATGCAAAGAGCAGGAGTTGAACTTACAACCTACTACATAAGTAGCATGCCCTTAAACCACTGAGCCACCTCAGCACCGTCACATGTGGTGAAATTGATGTGTATACATTGTTGGGGGTGAGACTGTATGGCAGAGCTTGACAGTAGGTAAGAATATGAATTCCAATCAATGGTAGAGCTTGGCAGTAGATGAGAGTATGAAAGTGCCTCCAAATTTAAATCTATGATGGAGCATGCAGTAAATGAGAATATGAAAGTGCCTCCAAATTCAAATCTACAATGGATCATGGCAGTAGATGAGAATATTATACAGATAAATGTAGATCTCTTACTTTGTTAGACAGAGCAGTTGATTCATGACAGAAAACAAGTAAATAATAGGGATGAACAGAGACCCAGCAAAAAAGAAATGCACAGAGTGGGTGTTGAACATGCAACCTACTCCATCAGTGGAACAAGTGGCATGCCCTTCAACCACTGAGCCACATCAACACTACGACATGGTCAAATTGATGCATATACATTGTTGGGGGTGAGAATCTATGGTTGAGCTTAGCCGTAGATGAGGATATGAATGTGCCTCCGAATTCAAATCTATGGTAGAGCTTAGCCATACATGAGAATACGAAAGTGCCTCCAAATTTGAATCTATGATGGAGCTTGGATCGTAATTGAGATGTTGGAAGCCATCATATTGCATGAAAAAATGGAGTGTTACCACATCCCAATCTATGATTGAACTTGGTCCATAGACAAGACTTTGGAAGCGATCGGTGATTAGAATGTGGAAGTGATCACAGCAGACCATGTGGAAGTTGGAATTGTGTTTTGATCATGTTCCGGTGTAGTTACAATCACCAAAATATTTGACTTAGAGATAAATGTAGATCTCCTCCTTTATTAGAAAGGGTAGTTCAGGCATGACACTAAATAGGTAAATAAAAGGAATGAACAGACACCCAGCAAAAAAAAAAAAATGCAAAGAGCAGGAGTTGAACTTACAACCTACTACATAAGTAGCATGCCCTTAAACCACTGAGCCACCTCAGCACCGTCACATGTGGTGAAATTGATGTGTATACATTGTTGGGGGTGAGACTGTATGGCAGAGCTTGACAGTAGGTAAGAACATGAATTCCAATCAATGGTAGAGCTTGGCAGTAGATGAGAGTATGAAAGTGCCTCCAAATTTAAATCTATGATGGAGCATGCAGTAAATGAGAATATGAAAGTGCCTCCAAATTCAAATCTACAATGGATCATGGCAGTAGATGAGAATATTATACAGATAAATGTAGATCTCCTACTTTATTAGACAGAGCAGTTGATTCATGACAGAAAACAAGTAAATAATAGGGATGAACAGAGACCCAGCAAAAAGAAATGCACAGAGTGGGTGTTGAACATGCAACCTACTCCATCAGTGGAACAAGTGGCATGCCCTTCAACCACTGAGCCACATCAACACTACGACATGGTCAAATTGATGCATATACATTGTTGGGGGTGAGAATCTATGGTTGAGCTTAGCCGTAGATGAGGATATGAATGTGCCTCCGAATTCAAATCTATGGTAGAGCTTAGCCATACATGAGAATACGAAAGTGCCTCCAAATTTGAATCTATGATGGAGCTTGGATCGTAATTGAGATGTTGGAAGCCATCATATTGCATGAAAAAATGGAGTGTTACCACATCCCAATCTATGATTGAACTTGGTCCATAGACAAGACTTTGGAAGCGATCGGTGATTAGAATGTGGAAGTGATCACAGCAGACCATGTGGAAGTTGGAATTGTGTTTTGATCATGTTCCGGTGTAGTTACAATCACCAAAATATTTGACTTAGAGATAAATGTAGATCTCCTCCTTTATTAGAAAGGGTAGTTCAGGCATGACACTAAATAGGTAAATAAAAGGAATGAACAGACACCCAGCAAAAAAAAAAAAAAAATGCAAAGAGCAGGAGTTGAACTTACAACCTACTACATAAGTAGCATGCCCTTAAACCACTGAGCCACCTCAGCACCGTCACATGTGGTGAAATTGATGTGTATACATTGTTGGGGGTGAGACTGTATGGCAGAGCTTGACAGTAGGTAAGAACATGAATTCCAATCAATGGTAGAGCTTGGCAGTAGATGAGAGTATGAAAGTGCCTCCAAATTTAAATCTATGATGGAGCATGCAGTAAATGAGAATATGAAAGTGCCTCCAAATTCAAATCTACAATGGATCATGGCAGTAGATGAGAATATTATACAGATAAATGTAGATCTCCTACTTTATTAGACAGAGCAGTTGATTCATGACAGAAAACAAGTAAATAATAGGGATGAACAGAGACCCAGCAAAAAGAAATGCACAGAGTGGGTGTTGAACATGCAACCTACTCCATCAGTGGAACAAGTGGCATGCCCTTCAACCACTGAGCCACATCAACACTACGACATGGTCAAATTGATGCATATACATTGTTGGGGGTGAGAATCTATGGTTGAGCTTAGCCGTAGATGAGGATATGAATGTGCCTCCGAATTCAAATCTATGGTAGAGCTTAGCCATACATGAGAATACGAAAGTGCCTCCAAATTTGAATCTATGATGGAGCTTGGATCGTAATTGAGATGTTGGAAGCCATCATATTGCATGAAAAAATGGAGTGTTACCACATCCCAATCTATGATTGAACTTGGTCCATAGACAAGACTTTGGAAGCGATCGGTGATTAGAATGTGGAAGTGATCACAGCAGACCATGTGGAAGTTGGAATTGTGTTTTGATCATGTTCCGGTGTAGTTACAATCACCAAAATATTTGACTTAGAGATAAATGTAGATCTCCTCCTTTATTAGAAAGGGTAGTTCAGGCATGACACTAAATAGGTAAATAAAAGGAATGAACAGACACCCAGCAAAAAAAAAAAAAAAATGCAAAGAGCAGGAGTTGAACTTACAACCTACTACATAAGTAGCATGCCCTTAAACCACTGAGCCACCTCAGCACCGTCACATGTGGTGAAATTGATGTGTATACATTGTTGGGGGTGAGACTGTATGGCAGAGCTTGACAGTAGGTAAGAACATGAATTCCAATCAATGGTAGAGCTTGGCAGTAGATGAGAGTATGAAAGTGCCTCCAAATTTAAATCTATGATGGAGCATGCAGTAAATGAGAATATGAAAGTGCCTCCAAATTCAAATCTACAATGGATCATGGCAGTAGATGAGAATATTATACAGATAAATGTAGATCTCTTACTTTGTTAGACAGAGCAGTTGATTCATGACAGAAAACAAGTAAATAATAGGGATGAACAGAGACCCAGCAAAAAGAAATGCACAGAGTGGGTGTTGAACATGCAACCTACTCCATCAGTGGAACAAGTGGCATGCCCTTCAACCACTGAGCCACATCAACACTACGACATGGTCAAATTGATGCATATACATTGTTGGGGGTGAGAATCTATGGTTGAGCTTAGCCGTAGATGAGGATATGAATGTGCCTCCGAATTCAAATCTATGGTAGAGCTTAGCCATACATGAGAATACGAAAGTGCCTCCAAATTTGAATCTATGATGGAGCTTGGATCGTAATTGAGATGTTGGAAGCCATCATATTGCATGAAAAAATGGAGTGTTACCACATCCCAATCTATGATTGAACTTGGTCCATAGACAAGACTTTGGAAGCGATCGGTGATTAGAATGTGGAAGTGATCACAGCAGACCATGTGGAAGTTGGAATTGTGTTTTGATCATGTTCCGGTGTAGTTACAATCACCAAAATATTTGACTTAGAGATAAATGTAGATCTCCTCCTTTATTAGAAAGGGTAGTTCAGGCATGACACTAAATAGGTAAATAAAAGGAATGAACAGACACCCAGCAAAAAAAAAAAAAAAAAATGCAAAGAGCAGGAGTTGAACTTACAACCTACTACATAAGTAGCATGCCCTTAAACCACTGAGCCACCTCAGCACCGTCACATGTGGTGAAATTGATGTGTATACATTGTTGGGGGTGAGACTGTATGGCAGAGCTTGACAGTAGGTAAGAACATGAATTCCAATCAATGGTAGAGCTTGGCAGTAGATGAGAGTATGAAAGTGCCTCCAAATTTAAATCTATGATGGAGCATGCAGTAAATGAGAATATGAAAGTGCCTCCAAATTCAAATCTACAATGGATCATGGCAGTAGATGAGAATATTATACAGATAAATGTAGATCTCCTACTTTATTAGACAGAGCAGTTGATTCATGACAGAAAACAAGTAAATAATAGGGATGAACAGAGACCCAGCAAAAAGAAATGCACAGAGTGGGTGTTGAACATGCAACCTACTCCATCAGTGGAACAAGTGGCATGCCCTTCAACCACTGAGCCACATCAACACTACGACATGGTCAAATTGATGCATATACATTGTTGGGGGTGAGAATCTATGGTTGAGCTTAGCCGTAGATGAGGATATGAATGTGCCTCCGAATTCAAATCTATGGTAGAGCTTAGCCATACATGAGAATACGAAAGTGCCTCCAAATTTGAATCTATGATGGAGCTTGGATCGTAATTGAGATGTTGGAAGCCATCATATTGCATGAAAAAATGGAGTGTTACCACATCCCAATCTATGATTGAACTTGGTCCATAGACAAGACTTTGGAAGCGATCGGTGATTAGAATGTGGAAGTGATCACAGCAGACCATGTGGAAGTTGGAATTGTGTTTTGATCATGTTCCGGTGTAGTTACAATCACCAAAATATTTGACTTAGAGATAAATGTAGATCTCCTCCTTTATTAGAAAGGGTAGTTCAGGCATGACACAAAATAGGTAAATAAAAGGAATGAACAGACACCCAGCAAAAAAAATAAATGCAAAGAGCAGGAGTTGAACTTACAACCTACTACATAAGTAGCATGCCCTTAAACCACTGAGCCACCTCAGCACCGTCACATGTGGTGAAATTGATGTGTATACATTGTTGGGGGTGAGACTGTATGGCAGAGCTTGACAGTAGGTAAGAATATGAATTCCAATCAATGGTAGAGCTTGGCAGTAGATGAGAGTATGAAAGTGCCTCCAAATTTAAATCTATGATGGAGCATGCAGTAAATGAGAATATGAAAGTGCCTCCAAATTCAAATCTACAATGGATCATGGCAGTAGATGAGAATATTATACAGATAAATGTAGATCTCTTACTTTGTTAGACAGAGCAGTTGATTCATGACAGAAAACAAGTAAATAATAGGGATGAACAGAGACCCAGCAAAAAAGAAATGCACAGAGTGGGTGTTGAACATGCAACCTACTCCATCAGTGGAACAAGTGGCATGCCCTTCAACCACTGAGCCACATCAACACTACGACATGGTCAAATTGATGCATATACATTGTTGGGGGTGAGAATCTATGGTTGAGCTTAGCCGTAGATGAGGATATGAATGTGCCTCCGAATTCAAATCTATGGTAGAGCTTAGCCATACATGAGAATACGAAAGTGCCTCCAAATTTGAATCTATGATGGAGCTTGGATCGTAATTGAGATGTTGGAAGCCATCATATTGCATGAAAAAATGGAGTGTTACCACATCCCAATCTATGATTGAACTTGGTCCATAGACAAGACTTTGGAAGCGATCGGTGATTAGAATGTGGAAGTGATCACAGCAGACCATGAGGAAGTTGGAATTGTGTTTTGATCATGTTCCGGTGTAGTTACAATCACCAAAATATTTGACTTAGAGATAAATGTAGATCTCCTCCTTTATTAGAAAGGGTAGTTCAGGCATGACACTAAATAGGTAAATAAAAGGAATGAACAGACACCCAGCAAAAAAAAAAAAAAAAAAATGCAAAGAGCAGGAGTTGAACTTACAACCTACTACATAAGTAGCATGCCCTTAAACCACTGAGCCACCTCAGCACCGTCACATGTGGTGAAATTGATGTGTATACATTGTTGGGGGTGAGACTGTATGGCAGAGCTTGACAGTAGGTAAGAACATGAATTCCAATCAATGGTAGAGCTTGGCAGTAGATGAGAGTATGAAAGTGCCTCCAAATTTAAATCTATGATGGAGCATGCAGTAAATGAGAATATGAAAGTGCCTCCAAATTCAAATCTACAATGGATCATGGCAGTAGATGAGAATATTATACAGATAAATGTAGATCTCCTACTTTATTAGACAGAGCAGTTGATTCATGACAGAAAACAAGTAAATAATAGGGATGAACAGAGACCCAGCAAAAAAGAAATGCACAGAGTGGGTGTTGAACATGCAACCTACTCCATCAGTGGAACAAGTGGCATGCCCTTCAACCACTGAGCCACATCAACACTACGACATGGTCAAATTGATGCATATACATTGTTGGGGGTGAGAATCTATGGTTGAGCTTAGCCGTAGATGAGGATATGAATGTGCCTCCGAATTCAAATCTATGGTAGAGCTTAGCCATACATGAGAATACGAAAGTGCCTCCAAATTTGAATCTATGATGGAGCTTGGATCGTAATTGAGATGTTGGAAGCCATCATATTGCATGAAAAAATGGAGTGTTACCACATCCCAATCTATGATTGAACTTGGTCCATAGACAAGACTTTGGAAGCGATCGGTGATTAGAATGTGGAAGTGATCACAGCAGACCATGTGGAAGTTGGAATTGTGTTTTGATCATGTTCCGGTGTAGTTACAATCACCAAAATATTTGACTTAGAGATAAATGTAGATCTCCTCCTTTATTAGAAAGGGTAGTTCAGGCATGACACTAAATAGGTAAATAAAAGGAATGAACAGACACCCAGCAAAAAAAAAAAAAATGCAAAGAGCAGGAGTTGAACTTACAACCTACTACATAAGTAGCATGCCCTTAAACCACTGAGCCACCTCAGCACCGTCACATGTGGTGAAATTGATGTGTATACATTGTTGGGGGTGAGACTGTATGGCAGAGCTTGACAGTAGGTAAGAACATGAATTCCAATCAATGGTAGAGCTTGGCAGTAGATGAGAGTATGAAAGTGCCTCCAAATTTAAATCTATGATGGAGCATGCAGTAAATGAGAATATGAAAGTGCCTCCAAATTCAAATCTACAATGGATCATGGCAGTAGATGAGAATATTATACAGATAAATGTAGATCTCTTACTTTGTTAGACAGAGCAGTTGATTCATGACAGAAAACAAGTAAATAATAGGGATGAACAGAGACCCAGCAAAAAAGAAATGCACAGAGTGGGTGTTGAACATGCAACCTACTCCATCAGTGGAACAAGTGGCATGCCCTTCAACCACTGAGCCACATCAACACTACGACATGGTCAAATTGATGCATATACATTGTTGGGGGTGAGAATCTATGGTTGAGCTTAGCCGTAGATGAGGATATGAATGTGCCTCCGAATTCAAATCTATGGTAGAGCTTAGCCATACATGAGAATACGAAAGTGCCTCCAAATTTGAATCTATGATGGAGCTTGGATCGTAATTGAGATGTTGGAAGCCATCATATTGCATGAAAAAATGGAGTGTTACCACATCCCAATCTATGATTGAACTTGGTCCATAGACAAGACTTTGGAAGCGATCGGTGATTAGAATGTGGAAGTGATCACAGCAGACCATGTGGAAGTTGGAATTGTGTTTTGATCATGTTCCGGTGTAGTTACAATCACCAAAATATTTGACTTAGAGATAAATGTAGATCTCCTCCTTTATTAGAAAGGGTAGTTCAGGCATGACACTAAATAGGTAAATAAAAGGAATGAACAGACACCCAGCAAAAAAAAAAAAAAAAAAAATGCAAAGAGCAGGAGTTGAACTTACAACCTACTACATAAGTAGCATGCCCTTAAACCACTGAGCCACCTCAGCACCGTCACATGTGGTGAAATTGATGTGTATACATTGTTGGGGGTGAGACTGTATGGCAGAGCTTGACAGTAGGTAAGAACATGAATTCCAATCAATGGTAGAGCTTGGCAGTAGATGAGAGTATGAAAGTGCCTCCAAATTTAAATCTATGATGGAGCATGCAGTAAATGAGAATATGAAAGTGCCTCCAAATTCAAATCTACAATGGATCATGGCAGTAGATGAGAATATTATACAGATAAATGTAGATCTCCTACTTTATTAGACAGAGCAGTTGATTCATGACAGAAAACAAGTAAATAATAGGGATGAACAGAGACCCAGCAAAAAAGAAATGCACAGAGTGGGTGTTGAACATGCAACCTACTCCATCAGTGGAACAAGTGGCATGCCCTTCAACCACTGAGCCACATCAACACTACGACATGGTCAAATTGATGCATATACATTGTTGGGGGTGAGAATCTATGGTTGAGCTTAGCCGTAGATGAGGATATGAATGTGCCTCCGAATTCAAATCTATGGTAGAGCTTAGCCATACATGAGAATACGAAAGTGCCTCCAAATTTGAATCTATGATGGAGCTTGGATCGTAATTGAGATGTTGGAAGCCATCATATTGCATGAAAAAATGGAGTGTTACCACATCCCAATCTATGATTGAACTTGGTCCATAGACAAGACTTTGGAAGCGATCGGTGATTAGAATGTGGAAGTGATCACAGCAGACCATGTGGAAGTTGGAATTGTGTTTTGATCATGTTCCGGTGTAGTTACAATCACCAAAATATTTGACTTAGAGATAAATGTAGATCTCCTCCTTTATTAGAAAGGGTAGTTCAGGCATGACACAAAATAGGTAAATAAAAGGAATGAACAGACACCCAGCAAAAAAAATAAATGCAAAGAGCAGGAGTTGAACTTACAACCTACTACATAAGTAGCATGCCCTTAAACCACTGAGCCACCTCAGCACCGTCACATGTGGTGAAATTGATGTGTATACATTGTTGGGGGTGAGACTGTATGGCAGAGCTTGACAGTAGGTAAGAATATGAATTCCAATCAATGGTAGAGCTTGGCAGTAGATGAGAGTATGAAAGTGCCTCCAAATTTAAATCTATGATGGAGCATGCAGTAAATGAGAATATGAAAGTGCCTCCAAATTCAAATCTACAATGGATCATGGCAGTAGATGAGAATATTATACAGATAAATGTAGATCTCTTACTTTGTTAGACAGAGCAGTTGATTCATGACAGAAAACAAGTAAATAATAGGGATGAACAGAGACCCAGCAAAAAAGAAATGCACAGAGTGGGTGTTGAACATGCAACCTACTCCATCAGTGGAACAAGTGGCATGCCCTTCAACCACTGAGCCACATCAACACTACGACATGGTCAAATTGATGCATATACATTGTTGGGGGTGAGAATCTATGGTTGAGCTTAGCCGTAGATGAGGATATGAATGTGCCTCCGAATTCAAATCTATGGTAGAGCTTAGCCATACATGAGAATACGAAAGTGCCTCCAAATTTGAATCTATGATGGAGCTTGGATCGTAATTGAGATGTTGGAAGCCATCATATTGCATGAAAAAATGGAGTGTTACCACATCCCAATCTATGATTGAACTTGGTCCATAGACAAGACTTTGGAAGCGATCGGTGATTAGAATGTGGAAGTGATCACAGCAGACCATGAGGAAGTTGGAATTGTGTTTTGATCATGTTCCGGTGTAGTTACAATCACCAAAATATTTGACTTAGAGATAAATGTAGATCTCCTCCTTTATTAGAAAGGGTAGTTCAGGCATGACACTAAATAGGTAAATAAAAGGAATGAACAGACACCCAGCAAAAAAAAAAAAAAATGCAAAGAGCAGGAGTTGAACTTACAACCTACTACATAAGTAGCATGCCCTTAAACCACTGAGCCACCTCAGCACCGTCACATGTGGTGAAATTGATGTGTATACATTGTTGGGGGTGAGACTGTATGGCAGAGCTTGACAGTAGGTAAGAACATGAATTCCAATCAATGGTAGAGCTTGGCAGTAGATGAGAGTATGAAAGTGCCTCCAAATTTAAATCTATGATGGAGCATGCAGTAAATGAGAATATGAAAGTGCCTCCAAATTCAAATCTACAATGGATCATGGCAGTAGATGAGAATATTATACAGATAAATGTAGATCTCCTACTTTATTAGACAGAGCAGTTGATTCATGACAGAAAACAAGTAAATAATAGGGATGAACAGAGACCCAGCAAAAAAGAAATGCACAGAGTGGGTGTTGAACATGCAACCTACTCCATCAGTGGAACAAGTGGCATGCCCTTCAACCACTGAGCCACATCAACACTACGACATGGTCAAATTGATGCATATACATTGTTGGGGGTGAGAATCTATGGTTGAGCTTAGCCGTAGATGAGGATATGAATGTGCCTCCGAATTCAAATCTATGGTAGAGCTTAGCCATACATGAGAATACGAAAGTGCCTCCAAATTTGAATCTATGATGGAGCTTGGATCGTAATTGAGATGTTGGAAGCCATCATATTGCATGAAAAAATGGAGTGTTACCACATCCCAATCTATGATTGAACTTGGTCCATAGACAAGACTTTGGAAGCGATCGGTGATTAGAATGTGGAAGTGATCACAGCAGACCATGTGGAAGTTGGAATTGTGTTTTGATCATGTTCCGGTGTAGTTACAATCACCAAAATATTTGACTTAGAGATAAATGTAGATCTCCTCCTTTATTAGAAAGGGTAGTTCAGGCATGACACAAAATAGGTAAATAAAAGGAATGAACAGACACCCAGCAAAAAAAATAAATGCAAAGAGCAGGAGTTGAACTTACAACCTACTACATAAGTAGCATGCCCTTAAACCACTGAGCCACCTCAGCACCGTCACATGTGGTGAAATTGATGTGTATACATTGTTGGGGGTGAGACTGTATGGCAGAGCTTGACAGTAGGTAAGAATATGAATTCCAATCAATGGTAGAGCTTGGCAGTAGATGAGAGTATGAAAGTGCCTCCAAATTTAAATCTATGATGGAGCATGCAGTAAATGAGAATATGAAAGTGCCTCCAAATTCAAATCTACAATGGATCATGGCAGTAGATGAGAATATTATACAGATAAATGTAGATCTCTTACTTTGTTAGACAGAGCAGTTGATTCATGACAGAAAACAAGTAAATAATAGGGATGAACAGAGACCCAGCAAAAAGAAATGCACAGAGTGGGTGTTGAACATGCAACCTACTCCATCAGTGGAACAAGTGGCATGCCCTTCAACCACTGAGCCACATCAACACTACGACATGGTCAAATTGATGCATATACATTGTTGGGGGTGAGAATCTATGGTTGAGCTTAGCCGTAGATGAGGATATGAATGTGCCTCCGAATTCAAATCTATGGTAGAGCTTAGCCATACATGAGAATACGAAAGTGCCTCCAAATTTGAATCTATGATGGAGCTTGGATCGTAATTGAGATGTTGGAAGCCATCATATTGCATGAAAAAATGGAGTGTTACCACATCCCAATCTATGATTGAACTTGGTCCATAGACAAGACTTTGGAAGCGATCGGTGATTAGAATGTGGAAGTGATCACAGCAGACCATGTGGAAGTTGGAATTGTGTTTTGATCATGTTCCGGTGTAGTTACAATCACCAAAATATTTGACTTAGAGATAAATGTAGATCTCCTCCTTTATTAGAAAGGGTAGTTCAGGCATGACACTAAATAGGTAAATAAAAGGAATGAACAGACACCCAGCAAAAAAAAAAAAAAAATGCAAAGAGCAGGAGTTGAACTTACAACCTACTACATAAGTAGCATGCCCTTAAACCACTGAGCCACCTCAGCACCGTCACATGTGGTGAAATTGATGTGTATACATTGTTGGGGGTGAGACTGTATGGCAGAGCTTGACAGTAGGTAAGAACATGAATTCCAATCAATGGTAGAGCTTGGCAGTAGATGAGAGTATGAAAGTGCCTCCAAATTTAAATCTATGATGGAGCATGCAGTAAATGAGAATATGAAAGTGCCTCCAAATTCAAATCTACAATGGATCATGGCAGTAGATGAGAATATTATACAGATAAATGTAGATCTCCTACTTTATTAGACAGAGCAGTTGATTCATGACAGAAAACAAGTAAATAATAGGGATGAACAGAGACCCAGCAAAAAGAAATGCACAGAGTGGGTGTTGAACATGCAACCTACTCCATCAGTGGAACAAGTGGCATGCCCTTCAACCACTGAGCCACATCAACACTACGACATGGTCAAATTGATGCATATACATTGTTGGGGGTGAGAATCTATGGTTGAGCTTAGCCGTAGATGAGGATATGAATGTGCCTCCGAATTCAAATCTATGGTAGAGCTTAGCCATACATGAGAATACGAAAGTGCCTCCAAATTTGAATCTATGATGGAGCTTGGATCGTAATTGAGATGTTGGAAGCCATCATATTGCATGAAAAAATGGAGTGTTACCACATCCCAATCTATGATTGAACTTGGTCCATAGACAAGACTTTGGAAGCGATCGGTGATTAGAATGTGGAAGTGATCACAGCAGACCATGTGGAAGTTGGAATTGTGTTTTGATCATGTTCCGGTGTAGTTACAATCACCAAAATATTTGACTTAGAGATAAATGTAGATCTCCTCCTTTATTAGAAAGGGTAGTTCAGGCATGACACTAAATAGGTAAATAAAAGGAATGAACAGACACCCAGCAAAAAAAAAAAAATGCAAAGAGCAGGAGTTGAACTTACAACCTACTACATAAGTAGCATGCCCTTAAACCACTGAGCCACCTCAGCACCGTCACATGTGGTGAAATTGATGTGTATACATTGTTGGGGGTGAGACTGTATGGCAGAGCTTGACAGTAGGTAAGAACATGAATTCCAATCAATGGTAGAGCTTGGCAGTAGATGAGAGTATGAAAGTGCCTCCAAATTTAAATCTATGATGGAGCATGCAGTAAATGAGAATATGAAAGTGCCTCCAAATTCAAATCTACAATGGATCATGGCAGTAGATGAGAATATTATACAGATAAATGTAGATCTCTTACTTTGTTAGACAGAGCAGTTGATTCATGACAGAAAACAAGTAAATAATAGGGATGAACAGAGACCCAGCAAAAAGAAATGCACAGAGTGGGTGTTGAACATGCAACCTACTCCATCAGTGGAACAAGTGGCATGCCCTTCAACCACTGAGCCACATCAACACTACGACATGGTCAAATTGATGCATATACATTGTTGGGGGTGAGAATCTATGGTTGAGCTTAGCCGTAGATGAGGATATGAATGTGCCTCCGAATTCAAATCTATGGTAGAGCTTAGCCATACATGAGAATACGAAAGTGCCTCCAAATTTGAATCTATGATGGAGCTTGGATCGTAATTGAGATGTTGGAAGCCATCATATTGCATGAAAAAATGGAGTGTTACCACATCCCAATCTATGATTGAACTTGGTCCATAGACAAGACTTTGGAAGCGATCGGTGATTAGAATGTGGAAGTGATCACAGCAGACCATGTGGAAGTTGGAATTGTGTTTTGATCATGTTCCGGTGTAGTTACAATCACCAAAATATTTGACTTAGAGATAAATGTAGATCTCCTCCTTTATTAGAAAGGGTAGTTCAGGCATGACACAAAATAGGTAAATAAAAGGAATGAACAGACACCCAGCAAAAAAAAAAAAAAAAAAAAAAATGCAAAGAGCAGGAGTTGAACTTACAACCTACTACATAAGTAGCATGCCCTTAAACCACTGAGCCACCTCAGCACCGTCACATGTGGTGAAATTGATGTGTATACATTGTTGGGGGTGAGACTGTATGGCAGAGCTTGACAGTAGGTAAGAACATGAATTCCAATCAATGGTAGAGCTTGGCAGTAGATGAGAGTATGAAAGTGCCTCCAAATTTAAATCTATGATGGAGCATGCAGTAAATGAGAATATGAAAGTGCCTCCAAATTCAAATCTACAATGGATCATGGCAGTAGATGAGAATATTATACAGATAAATGTAGATCTCTTACTTTGTTAGACAGAGCAGTTGATTCATGACAGAAAACAAGTAAATAATAGGGATGAACAGAGACCCAGCAAAAAAAAATGCACAGAGTGGGTGTTGAACATGCAACCTACTCCATCAGTGGAACAAGTGGCATGCCCTTCAACCACTGAGCCACATCAACACTACGACATGGTCAAATTGATGCATATACATTGTTGGGGGTGAGAATCTATGGTTGAGCTTAGCCGTAGATGAGGATATGAATGTGCCTCCGAATTCAAATCTATGGTAGAGCTTAGCCATACATGAGAATACGAAAGTGCCTCCAAATTTGAATCTATGATGGAGCTTGGATCGTAATTGAGATGTTGGAAGCCATCATATTGCATGAAAAAATGGAGTGTTACCACATCCCAATCTATGATTGAACTTGGTCCATAGACAAGACTTTGGAAGCGATCGGTGATTAGAATGTGGAAGTGATCACAGCAGACCATGTGGAAGTTGGAATTGTGTTTTGATCATGTTCCGGTGTAGTTACAATCACCAAAATATTTGACTTAGAGATAAATGTAGATCTCCTCCTTTATTAGAAAGGGTAGTTCAGGACTTCCGGGAAGATGGCCGAGTGAGTAGACGTGTAGTGAACTGCTCTCCCGAGTCGGACATAAAAAACCCACCCTAAGGCTTAAACTCGACGACCGAAAGTTATATTATGGGTGGGAGAGGCAAACGAAGAACAGGAAACACTAACCAGGGACAAGAAAAAGTCGAGAAACTACCCGAAACTGAAAAGCTACCCGAGACCTCTGAAAGCGAAGACAGCGAACACGAGGACGACGCAGCAAAGAAAATGGAGGGTCAAGACCACAATGAGACACTGCGAGTCGGGCTGGCTACAATCAGCAAGGATATAAAAGACCTTAAACAAGAGATACGACACGAATTGATCACGCTAAAAGACGAGTTGAAAAAAGAAATGAAAGAAGAAATCACGACCCTTCAACAAGAAATTGAGCGCAAGCTAACAGACAACATAACCGAGCTACAGACACAGAAGGCGGCTATGGCCGAGGCTCAGGAGCGCATAGCAGAGCTGGAGGAGTGGAAAGTAGACTCGGGACAAGTGATGATGGAAATGCTGGAGCGGACACGCCAGATGCAAGAAAAGGTAACCGACCTCGAGGGGAGATCAAGAAGGAATAATATCCGCATTTTCGGCGTTCCAGAGGAGACGGAGGAGAACTCCACTAGCAAGTACGTAGACCAGCTGCTAAAAACAGAGCTACAGCTACCTGAAGGAACGGAGCTCCACATCCAGAGAGCGCACCGCGCTCTCGCACAGAAACCAAGCCCGAATGCACCACCCAGGTCCATCATAATCAACTTTCTCAAGTTTGAGACGAAAGAAATGATCTTGAAGACGGCATGGAAGAGAAAAATACAAGTAGGAGACAAGCAGATCTTTTTTGATCATGATTATCCTGCGGATGTCGTCCAGAAACGGAGGTCATATGTGGGCATTAAAAAGGTGCTTAAAGAAAACAAAATACGTTTTCAGACGCCGCTGACCAAAATACGGATACACTGGAGCAACGGAGTGAAAACATACGATACCGCCGTGGAAGCCGCGCAGGCTATGAGAGAAAGGGGATTCATCACAGACCCACCGGGCGATGACAGCACACCGGCGGCGAGGGAGAAGACACGCGTAACACCGGAATGGCAACGCGCCAGAGGAAAGGATACGACACGTGAAGCAGCACACCGCGCCAGAGAGAAGCTACAGGATTATCTCAGGAAAACATGAACATGCACTGGAGAAAGGTAGCAGTAAAACAATAGACTTCAACACTGATAATAATCATATCCGACCAGGAGATGTTTAGTTTTCTTTTCTATAGTTGGACACATCTAGACCTTATAGAGTTCAATTAGGAACTAATCAAGTCTAGGAAGGGGCCCCCATGAGAGATGAGGATTTCCCCTTCACCCTCCAACAGGGACTCGGGGCACAGTTTACCCCACTGTTTGAAGTCTCCATTGTTTTGGTTCATGGTGTTATATTTACTGTACATGAGTGTTCTGTTCAGAAATGTTTGGGAGTATACCTACAAATAATAGCAAAACAAAATGACGACCAATAATATTAAAATAATGTCGTTGAATGTAAATGGTCTAAATAATCCAATTAAAAGACAAAAGGTCATGACAAAACTTAAAAAAGAAAAAGCACAAATAATTTTTCTTCAGGAGACCCACTTGTCACAATCAGAACATGATAAACTTAAAAAATTTGGCTACAGGAACTTATACTATAGTTCATTTAAAGGGGGATGTAGAAGAGGAGTAGTGATACTAATACCAAATTCAACTAAATTTGACCTTGAGAAGGAATGCAGGGATAAGGAAGGAAGATACATTATAGTAAAAGGAAGAGTGGAGAATGAACTAGTAACACTTGTAAACATATATGCACCTCCGGAAAGTGACAAATCCTTTTTTAGATGTCTATTCGATGATATCACAGCAGAAACAGGAGGTATTCTGGTCTGTGGGGGAGACCTAAATGTTATTAGAGACCACAGAGTAGATACAACTAGTCTCAAAAAGAATAGAATGCATCTGACAAGATTCATAAACATATCCCTGAAGGAGATGGGAATGATTGATGTTTGGAGGAATCTACACCCCCTGGAAAAAGACTTCACGCATTATTCCGCAGCACATAAAGTCCATTCAAGGATAGATTATTTTTTTATGAATGTAGAGGACAACCATATGGTCCGAGAATGCAGGATAGGGGGCGCAGATGTGTCAGACCATAACCCACTCTATTTAACAATAAACTTAAACAATAGAAGACGGCAGACAGTATGGAGACTTAATCTGGGAATTCTGAATAATGACCAAACAAGGAAGAAGGTAAAAACAGAAATTGAAAGATACATAGAGGAAAATAACAATGGCACTGTAGACCCAACGATTTTTTGGGATGCCATGAAGGCAGTCATCAGAGGAAAACTGATAGCTGAAACTGCACATGCAAAAAGAGCTAAAATGGAGGCTTATAAAATGTATAATGAAAGGTTAAGAGTATTGGAACAGGAATATCAAAATACTAATGACCCCAAGATAAGTCAACAAATTAAAGATACAAAAACAAAAATTAATGACATACTTCTGGACGAAATTGAAAAAAAGAATAAATATTTTAAACTGGGCTACCATGAAGTAGGCTCAAAGGCCACAAAAATACTGGCAAAGCGTATAAGAAAACAGCAAGCAATTAGTAATATATGCAAAATTAAAGATCCTCATACAGGTGAGACAGTATCTACTCCGGATGGTATTGAGAATATCTTCCAAAGATATTATCAAGACCTATATACACAACCTACATCTGCAGATGAGAATGATATGATTGCATTCCTAGAGACGCTAGACTTACCCTCAATTGGACTTATACAAAATGATAAATTAACAGCAGAGATTACACTGGAGGAAGTAAAAGAAACAATAAATACATTGAAAAACAATAAATCACCAGGGAGCGATGGATACCCAGCAGAGTGGTATAGGATGTTTGGAGAAGAGCTGTCACCACTACTCCTTGCCTCTTTCAATTGGACTCTTCAAAACAATAAAATACCCCCGTCATGGTCTGAGGCAATAATTACAGTCATTCCGAAACAAGGAAAAGACAAAGAACACTGTGCAAGCTATAGACCAATCTCAATATTAAATGTTGACTATAAAATATATACAACTATAATCTCTAAACGGCTGAACTCCTTTATATCAGAAATAATAGAGGAAGATCAAACAGGATTTATAAGAGGGCGCCAGACCCATGACAACATTAGAAGAACACTACACGTAGTGGAACAAGCAAGAAAAGACAAAAAGAGCACTGTATTAGTAAGTATTGATGCAGAGAAAGCTTTCGATTGTGTCAATTGGAAATTTCTATATAAAGTATTAGAGAGATTTGGCTTTAACAATAAATCAGTACAGTGCATAAAGACACTCTATCAACAACCAACTGCAAGAATTAAAGTCAATGGGAGCCTGACAGACAAAATTAGACTACAGAGATCAACAAGACAAGGATGCTGTCTATCACCCACTCTATTTGCCATTTTTATAGAGCCGCTTGCGCAGGCTATAAGACAGGAACAAGAGATTAAAGGAGTGGTGGTGAATGGCGTAGAACAAAAAATAGGACTTTTCGCAGATGACGTCATAACCTACCTCGAACGCCCAAATGAATCATTACCTCAATTGATGAAACTTTTAGAAACATTTGGACACCTATCAGGATATAAAATAAATGTTGCAAAGACACAGATATTAGCACTTAACTATAGCCCACCTAAAGAGATCCAAGAATTATTTAAACTTGACTGGAAACGTAAGGGAATTGAATATTTGGGGTCACAATCACGAAAGGATTATCTAAACTATATAAATCAAACTATGGTAAGATAAATCAGGAAATACAAAAAGATATTGAAAGATGGTCTACACTAACACTGGATCTAAGCTCACGAATCCAGATAATTAGGATGAATGTTTTACCAAGGCTTCTATACCTGTTCCAATCCTTACCAATAGAGGTCCCACAGTCTCAGTTTATGAGCTGGAATAGAATCATTTCGAGGTTTGTTTGGGGTGGAAAAAGGCCTAGAATAAGATTGGAGACTCTCCAGCTGCCAAAAGAAGAAGGTGGGATGGGACTTCCCAATCTGAAAGCATACTTCTATGCAGCCCAGCTGAGGTATATGGTTGGATGGTGCAAACCAGATTACACTGCAAAGTGGAAAGAGTTGGAAACACAACTTGGAGAATACCCAGTACAGAGTATTATAGGAGATGAAGACACATACAAGGTGATTAAAAATCAAATAAACCCAATAACGATGTTCACACTAAAATTATGGTTCAGCATAATAAAAAAATACAAGATTCAAAAAGACGTTAATTCATTAAAATGGATAGCATATGATAGCAAATTCAAACCAGCTAGATATGATAAAGGGTTTAAGCGGTGGACAACCAAGGGAATCACAGCGTGGTGTATGCTAGTGAAGAACGGGCAGCTGGAGAGTTTCCAAAATATGAAGGAAAAATTTGATTTGGATAAACAGGAATTCTATAGGTACCTACAACTTAGAGATTACTTTCTGAAAGAGATCAGGATGGACCCCTCCGGAGAAGTGCATGGTGTGATCCAACTTGTAATCAATACATACAAAGGAAACAAAATTAGAATTGTTTCCGGGTTATATAAAAAATTAATATCAAATAAACACTCAACCAAATACATAAAAGAAAAATGGGAATCAGAATTTAAGATAAAAATCACAGAAGAAGAGTGGTTAAAGATGTGGAAGATACACCACACATCCACTAATTCACGGATCTGGAGGGAGTTCTCCTGGAAAAATCTGGTACGTTTTTTTATTTCACCCAAAGTCAAGAGTAAACAGGTGAATAAAAATATGCCTTGTTGGAGAGGCTGTGGAATAATGAATGTGGATCACTCGCACGTTTTCTGGAAATGTGATAAAATCAGATTGTTTTGGAAAATGGTACATGATGTATTGTTGCAAATTCTTGAATATAAGATTCCAATGACTTGTACTGTATTGTATTTGTGTAACCTATGTGAAGAAAATATTAGACCGAAGGATAGATACCTGGTAAAAATATTACTAACAGCAGCTAAGAAAGCCATCACGAAGAAATGGGGAAGGGAAGACACCCCTACTCAAGATCAATGGACTCACTTGGTTGAGGAAATATACACAATGGAAAAAATGATACACCGCCTAAGGCTACAGGAAGCCCAATTCAAAGAGAAATGGAAGAGATGGACAATATTTATGACTGAACAACGACAAAACTAAAAAACTTGATTAAGGAGAACAAAAAGGAATATGGTCAGATTATTTGTGAAGAGACTCCCATGTGTTGTATTTCTGAACGTGTTTTTACTTGTTGTATTTTATTATTGAGTTGTTCCCTCTTTGTAAAGAAAAATTTTCAATAAAAATTAAAGTGAAAAAAAAAAATGAAAAAAAAAGAAAGGGTAGTTCAGGCATGACACAAAATAGGTAAATAAAAGGAATGAACAGACACCCAGCAAAAAAAAAAAAATGCAAAGAGCAGGAGTTGAACTTACAACCTACTACATAAGTAGCATGCCCTTAAACCACTGAGCCACCTCAGCACCGTCACATGTGGTGAAATTGATGTGTATACATTGTTGGGGGTGAGACTGTATGGCAGAGCTTGACAGTAGGTAAGAATATGAATTCCAATCAATGGTAGAGCTTGGCAGTAGATGAGAGTATGAAAGTGCCTCCAAATTTAAATCTATGATGGAGCATGCAGTAAATGAGAATATGAAAGTGCCTCCAAATTCAAATCTACAATGGATCATGGCAGTAGATGAGAATATTATACAGATAAATGTAGATCTCTTACTTTATTAGACAGAGCAGTTGATTCATGACAGAAAACAAGTAAATAATAGGGATGAACAGAGACCCAGCAAAAAAGAAATGCACAGAGTGGGTGTTGAACATGCAACCTACTCCATCAGTGGAACAAGTGGCATGCCCTTCAACCACTGAGCCACATCAACACTACGACATGGTCAAATTGATGCATATACATTGTTGGGGGTGAGAATCTATGGTTGAGCTTAGCCGTAGATGAGGATATGAATGTGCCTCCGAATTCAAATCTATGGTAGAGCTTAGCCATACATGAGAATACGAAAGTGCCTCCAAATTTGAATCTATGATGGAGCTTGGATCGTAATTGAGATGTTGGAAGCCATCATATTGCATGAAAAAATGGAGTGTTACCACATCCCAATCTATGATTGAACTTGGTCCATAGACAAGACTTTGGAAGCGATCGGTGATTAGAATGTGGAAGTGATCACAGCAGACCATGTGGAAGTTGGAATTGTGTTTTGATCATGTTCCGGTGTAGTTACAATCACCAAAATATTTGACTTAGAGATAAATGTAGATCTCCTCCTTTATTAGAAAGGGTAGTTCAGGCATGACACTAAATAGGTAAATAAAAGGAATGAACAGACACCCAGCAAAAAAAAAAAAAAAAAAAAAAATGCAAAGAGCAGGAGTTGAACTTACAACCTACTACATAAGTAGCATGCCCTTAAACCACTGAGCCACCTCAGCACCGTCACATGTGGTGAAATTGATGTGTATACATTGTTGGGGGTGAGATTGTATGGCAGAGCTTGACAGTAGGTAAGAACATGAATTCCAATCAATGGTAGAGCTTGGCAGTAGATGAGAGTATGAAAGTGCCTCCAAATTTAAATCTATGATGGAGCATGCAGTAAATGAGAATATGAAAGTGCCTCCAAATTCAAATCTACAATGGATCATGGCAGTAGATGAGAATATTATACAGATAAATGTAGATCTCTTACTTTATTAGACAGAGCAGTTGATTCATGACAGAAAACAAGTAAATAATAGGGATGAACAGAGACCCAGC
>JARUPV020000091.1:0-25000 GCA_030347415.2 Decapterus maruadsi | reverse complement strand
CGGTGTACAACCTTGCCAATGTGGCCTGTAAGTGTCACGGTGTCTCAGGCTCCTGCAGTTTGAAGACATGTTGGCTCCAGCTGGCCGACTTCAGACGCGTTGGAGAGTTTCTGAAGGAGAAGTACGACAGTGCCGCTGCCATGCGCGTCGGACGCAAGGTACTGAAGTCTTACCTGATGCACCTCTGCCTCAAAAGTTGAACAGAAATCAATTAAAAACCTGAATCGATTATTTCTAAGACTCATTATCTCTTTCTTTGTTTTCCTCCAGGGAAAGCTGGAGCTGGTGGACAAACGCTTCAACACCCCGACCCCGGAGGACCTGGTCTACATTGATCCCAGCCCGGACTACTGCCTCCGCAACGAGACCACAGGCTCCCTGGGCACGCAGGGCCGCCTCTGCAACAAAACCTCAGAGGGCATGGACGGCTGCGAGCTGATGTGCTGCGGCCGAGGATACGATCAGTTCAAGACCTACAAACACGAGCGCTGCCACTGCAAGTTCCACTGGTGCTGCTACGTCAAGTGCAAACGCTGCACGACGCTCGTGGACCAGTTTGTGTGTAAATAGCACGTCGACAGGCGAGAGACAAACGGAGGGAGAGAGGGGCAGTGGTGGGACGGTGACTTTTCAGGGTTTTGTTCAGGATGAGTTTAAGCAATAAGTTCCTTTTTTTTTCCTTCTCGCCTTCCAAAAACAAAACATTAATCTTGACAAAAAGCTGCGATAACACCTGTGCGGCCATTTGTGTGATGAATGGATAGAAAAGGAAGAATAACAGATGGATGGGAGGAGAGCCAAAAGTAGGAAACGAGGAGGAACGGGACATCCTCCACACTTTTCACACGACTCTGATTTTGAGTTTTCCCACCACTCATCATCACTTTAAGCTTTTCTCTAAAACATCCTGATCACAACCCTGAAGGAAAGAGGGATGAAGGGAAGGAAAGAAGGATGAAGGAAACGGAGGAGAATGGGCCATGAAGGACAAAACGGTGGAACAACTGGATCCTAAAAATTGGACACATATGAACAGTGTGAGGTGTTAATGAGAAATGAAATAAATATGTAATTAAATAATAAATAAACATACAAATCTGTTTGCTATTTAAAAAAGACTCACAGCCTGAGACCCATATGGAGCGCTGACTGAGTGGTGACACCATGTGTGTTTCAAAGACCTTTTGACCTTTAACCCTGGAAGAGACATATTCACATACGTGTATTGTGCTGACGTGGCCAAACACACCTGGAAACCATACAGAAACACAAATAAAAGACCAGAGGAGAGAAAACAGGAAGAGGAATCACTTAAGTGAGAAATAAGGTGAACTGAAGGAATCAAGAGAAGAAGAAAAAAAAGTCAAATCAAAGTGAAGAAGAACAAATGGAGGTGGACTTTGGTGATTACTTAGCAACAAAATCCAGGAAATATTATCACAAAGCTACAGAGCTGATTGGAAAACTCAAGCACAGGAATATCCGGCCGTAGATCTCTGCTCCGAAAAGCGTGTGCAAGCAGCAGCGTCACTTAAATCTCCCAAGTCACAGTGGACTAATGACCTACAGCACACGCGCTCCATTTATCTCTGTGTAACTACTGCTGTTAACAGAGCAGATTTCCAGTACCTGCGACCTGACAAGTGTCTGTGCAGGTTAATGAGACTCGCCGGTCGCGGCCATCTTGACACGCTGCCTGTTTGAAGAAGCAGCTCACACCCGGCAGTCCGGCTCCGTGACCTTCGTCTGACAGCGAGGCGAGCGAAAACCTCCATTAGTGAGATTAATGTGCTGTATCTGGCTGAATGAACCCGCACTAAGAGACACGTTCGCCGCCGAGTGGACCTCTTCATCTCGTGTTGTTATGCAACTTATTAAGTCAACAAAAAGCCCTGTGGTGTCTGTTTGGGCAGTTTTGTCCAACTAATTTCTACAAAATCTTATAACACTGTTGTACCATGATTTTTTAAAAAGTTGTGTGGATTGGGTTGAGATTGTTGTAACTTTATTATACAATAGAATTGATGGAGACAGTTTATAACAAACATGAAGAGGACAAAGTGGACAGAAGAGGACTGTGGAAAAATGAATGTGTGAGTGCCGGAAAAAAAACAAACACAGAAAGGACTGCAATTTAATAGTTAAAAAATACTAGATCAGAAAAGAAAGTATATTTTATTATTGTTTTTCATTCTCTGTTTTCTATGTTTTATACGTGAGTATTACTATGTATTCTTTTGATAAACTAGTCTTTTCGACAACGAGGCTTTGTTCTGTTTCCTGGTCTTTTGGAGAAGTCTGGTCCCGGCCAACATTTAACTCTGTTCCCCTGAACAACATGACAACTACAGACAAGTCTTTGTCTAATAGAGGATGTTTTGGAAAATGATGCTACAGTTGCTAAATAGGGACTAGAATACGACAGTGTTGCCATTCATGAAGCAGGGTCAGATCCAATCTCAGAGAAGCTGAAATTGAAACTTGTAATGCAAAAAAAGGCTGAAAATAATTCAAACTATATGAAATAAGAAATGGGCTAATGTAGTAATGATATTGTTCAAGGTTTTATCCAATCAATTTTCATATTTAAATTTCCACTAAAGTCTTTAAATTCTTCAGTTAAATTGTTGTTATGTCACCAGGCCTCTGAATCAACATAATCATCTAATACTAACACACTCGACTGAAATCTGCAATAAAATAATGCTGGTGTACATTTTTAATTGTTAAACTCCACTTATTTTGTAGGAATGATAAAGTTCCTATAAATGTTTTTATTTTTGTGATGAAGCCCCCACTAACTTTCCAGGTATTACAGTTTCTCAGGTGCACGATGAAAGACTGCGACTACAATCCCCTCAAACTGAGTCTAGAGTTGATCCTCATATTTATACGATAAGGGCGGACAAAAGCAGACGATTGCAGTGTTTTTCATGTTTTAATGCAACGTCACATTGTGTTATGTCTTTGTATTGTTTTCGTACACATGAAGTAAAATGTTATGGATGTCCGCTAAGTCGCCCTTGAGCGGTTTTCAGATTTATTATAATACTGGACGTCATCTGCTCTGCGGATGCCAGGCTGTTCGTAACTCTCTGTGGAAAATGTGTTTCAAGCTTCATATCCTGTTCATATTTCGACATCAGTGCAATGACCTAATGCTAATAGCAATGTGATGTCATCTTTATGGCTTTATAGAAGCTCACAGCCTTATGAATTATAACGCTTCGATCATCTTTCAGGGCACCAGGACCTGAGACCAAGTTCAAGCCCCTAAAAAACAAATATCATGTGCTGTTGCACACTCAGGTGAAAACCAGAGTCCACCAATGCAAAACCACTGATAAGGTAAACTCGCAGATTTGCTCTACTTACATAATTTCTGTCTGCACTATAAGGATAAATGCACAATCACTATGGCCCAAAGGCAACAAAATCTGGCAGAGGTTATTACCACAATCCTCACCCACATGTGCCTCTTTCTCTCATTTAGGTTGTAGAGCTGCCAGTCTGCAGTTTATAAAGCTGATTTCATTCCTGCTTATGCTAACCAGCAACCCCTTCAGCTGTTGGCTCTCACCGAGACTTGGATCAAACCAGAAAACGTTGCTAACCTGGCTGTGCTCTCCGCACTCTCCCTCACCTCCAATCTGTGAGTGGGCATCTTGGACAAAACATGTCCTTGGTTTGAATCCTATCTACACTGGGTGTTTTGGTGAAGGACAAATGTCTAATATCCCATCACCTTTCTGCAGGGGAGGCCCTTCTTGCAATAAGCACAACCTATGTAACCATAAGCTTATGATATGGTATATTTATTTAGTACTCAAATTTCGTGTTTATCTTTAATGCGGCCCCGGGGATGAATAAAGTATAGCCTACATTAACTTTACCTGACCATTACAAAAGGGGCAACCCTTTTATTTACAGGCCGCTAATTGTGTGATAATGCCAAGAAATAACAATTAATTGCGTCATAATGTCTAGAAATAGCGTAGAAATTACAGTCAATTTCATAGTAATGTAGCCAGGAAATAATGATTGATTGTGTAGAAAAAGCCCAGAAATAACTGTCATTTGCAAGAAGAGCATTTGTAATCCTTTGCCTTCATTAAAAACATGACATAATGAGATAGACCGTTATTGACCACAATTACTTGTTATTTCTTCGTTATTTCTTGACATTATCCGTAGCCTTTAAATTAAAGGGTTAACAAAATGGGTTACAGCTTTCTCGTGGTTGTGCCACTTTGCACCATGCAACATGAAAAATCAGGCCATGTCCTTTTGTTGACACTGGCTGCCGTAGTCATCTCTCACCTTGGCTAATGCCCCTCTGTTGATCTCCCAGCCTGCATAGTGAAACCTTTACAGGTGATCCAGAGGGCAACGTCACATCTGGTTTTTCGATTAACCTAAAAGGGCATGTGTCACCCCATTGACCTCAACTGGCCACCCATGATTGCTCAAATCAACTTCAATTCACTAACGCTCACCTATAGACTGGTACCAGGGTTTAGTGGAAGTTAATCATACAGGTTTATGCTATTTCTCAGCCACTTCCACCAAGGATTGTGTATTGTAGTTCCCGCTGGTGGTGGTAAGAGCAGCCAAATAATATCAGAACAAGGCGACCTTCTGTATCTTCAGAAGTCTGTTGAAGACTAATCTTTTCTTGGAGCACCTCCTCTCTTAACACCTCTGACACCCAAACACACCTAACCCACACTTACTGTGCACCTCCTCACCTTCCTTGCACTTTGTCTTATCAAACAAATGTACTTAGTACTTTACTCCAAGGTCTGCTGCTGCACTGAAGCTTGAGAGCAGCGCTGGATAAAAGCATTAAAGGTGCCAAAGGAGTATATGTAAATGTAAATATAAAATGCACCATCAGCTTTGCTCAACAACCTCCAACAGCTTTTAGCAGTGAGTGTCAAGCATACAGTCAAGACTAAGCAGGTCTGTACAGTGACGAACTAACAATCCCATTACTTTTAGCTGCTCACAACTAATTGGATTAGATCACTGACCAGAGCAGCATGACCGACCTGCAGAGCTATCTCTCTGTGTAATCCTCCTCACCTGACTCAGAGGAAACCCCACTCTCTCTCTGTCTCTCTCTTTAGATGGTGGCTGTTGATCATTGCTTTAAAAGCTAGCACCAAGAATGGTTTAGTCATATATGAATGAAAAATCATCTATCTATCTATCTATCTATCTATCTATCTATCTATCTATCTATCTATCTATCTATCTATCTCCCCACATTGTTTGTATGTGTGTGTGTGTGTGTGTGTGTCTTGGCTGAAGATGAGACCAGTGAAAGTGTAACCTGATGGTCTATAATCCTTCTCACCTGACGGCCATCTGCTGCTGATAATTTGAAAAGTCTGAAACAAATAAACAACCTGATCTGTCTGACACTCAGTGAGGTTGTTTTATAGTAGCTTTGAAATTAGGATCACTGTGTCTGTATGCAGCTTTAGCACCTTACTTTACTGTAAGTCAGCCTTGTGAATTTCCCGCCATCCTCTGGGGAACAGGTAACACAGTAAAAGCAGCACCGCTACTTCAGAGAAGTTTTTGGGCAGGACATTTAAGCCAACCCCAGAGGGAACGTGTCCTCAGGTGTCCGGTGATGTGCAGCTGTCCTGGAGTTTGGACTGCGTTGTAAACACTGGCCTTATCTTACTCTGTGCAGCTTTTGGAGACACTCTTTCTGGAGACACAGTTAAGCTGCTCGCTGCTACAAAACATATCTGCTGTCATTTGTACACTAACTGGAAACTGAACCCGTACAGCACAGTGTTTATGGATGATATTACTTTAATGGGACCACGCTGAGTCCAGTTACGACCCCCTGGTTCTCACTTACAGGACCTTTTAGTGTTTCACAGCCAGCTGGTTAATGATGTGTAATTATGTTATTATGTGCTAACCTGCTAAGCAGTATGCTTTGCTTTTCTTCCAACTGGACTGTATTACTGTAAGAATGTTTTATACAATTCATACAATTCATGCCGTTCTCTGGCATTGAGCAATGTGGTCATTTCCTCTACAACCTGTTCTCGCGCTGGCCGAGGACACAGGAGGAGGCAGCTCTGGTTGTGGCTCCTGTTGTATCAAGTGAAGTGAGGGAGAACTCCTGAGGCTCGAGAGCATCTTAGATTAAAACAACATTGAAACAGACAAAACTCTGCATATACAATTACAGTAAATGAAGCCCATTCTTCCTAACACAGATCACATTGTGCGCTGTGAGATGTCAGGATACAGCACTACTCTTGATAGTGATAACTTCACAATGGCGTCTCGCTGAGAAAAAGCTATTTTTGATCATTTTACTGTAGCTGTACATGATGCCAGAAGCCAAGTCTACAATGGGATCCTGTGCGTGTGTGTGTGTGTGTGTGTGTTGCCAGCAGCTGCTGTAGTTAAGACGTCCGTAGGCGAACACTTTGATCTGGATTAGCTCAAGTCAAGAAGACACAACCTCATTTTCTGTCTCGCATGTGCACAAATACACTCACACATGCACAGGACATTTATAGTCTGTGTGTATGTGTTGACTGTTCTGTTTCTATCTCGTCCATTTGTCTCTTCTGTCTTTGCCAAACACATACATGGCTCAAAGACCAAATCAAACACAAAAGAGAAAAAAAGGAGAGTAGATGAAAAAGAAGAAATTAATCTCTAAAAAGCAACGTGTGCCCAGAAGTATAGAATACTGTAAATTGTTTGTAGCTCCTGTGCCAGTACAAAAAACAAATGTTCAGTCACTTATCTATAAGTTCATTCTTCCATTTGATCTCTGAGTCCTGCTGAAGCAGAATATCTAATATTCAAATGGTCATGTTGAGTACTGAGATGAAAGTTTAATTCCCTCATCAATGGGCTCCCTTTCATTCCAAAAACACTTGACAAAGAACTCGTGAAAACTGTAAAATAAAAATGAAATCCATTAATGAAGCTACCATCACAGGACTTTTTTAGGAATTCAGAGCAGCAACCATGAGGAGCTTATTGAAATCAAACTGTGTCACCAGACCATGCAAAGACTCACTGCTGCCTTTATGAAAACTTAATTTCCTACCCAGCACGACCAGCAGGTAAAGACACGTGGATCAGATAATGAGTCCAAACAATATACCTCATTAGTCCACAACTTTATGGCTGTAATTGCCATAATTGATTCAGTGAGTGTGGTCTTCTGCATTATTAACCTAACATCTTACACATAATTAACAACACAATTAAGAATTTACAAACTGTTCTACATGTTCTTTATAACTAAACTGAACTCTTCACAACCAAGGGAAGTAAGTTGATAATTAAAACTTTCCATGACCTGTGACTAAGAGAATGAGGTGTGGTGAACTCAAGAGGTGTGGTCACTGTTAAAAAACTAACATCATGCGATCTGCCTCTCTGTCACACCCGATGTGCGCACGTGTGTGTGTGTGTATTAGATTAGAGTGTTAGTGACCATATGTGGGATCATGAATGCTGCATTCAGGCTTGTTTTGCATTGGATATTATTACTGTCGGTAGTGTAGCTCAACAGTTGTATCACTGTATTCTCTCATTTGTTTAGTGTATTGAAGACATGTTTCCTCCTCGCTGCATTTGCATTAAGAAAACTCCTTTTTTTTTGGTAATTTAGCTGCAAATAACACTAAAACATGACAGCGAGTGGACTGATAAATGCTTTTGATTTGAATGATTTAAAGTAAGACACATATAAAGAGACATACACCCAATGTCAGGTGTGGTCATACCTGTTGTGACTTGTGATGACTAGATGTAAAAACACATCTCTTCCACCCAATGGAAAGTTACTTACTAAAAGGATATAATTTGTTTCAACATTTTAATGTTCCGACTGCTTAAATGTTTTAACATTTAGGTGTGTAAACCTTTCTATAGATACAGTAAACATTTTTTTAATAGTCTCGGTCTGAACCATCAGATACCGTGTGCAGTGCACTGTAAAACACAAGCGGTGATAAAGGTATTCCAAAGATCTTATTAGTATTTTCCTCACACTCTGTATATAAACACATTAAGCAATGCTGTTTGACTCTTTAACTAAGTCCAGTAAAGTCTTAAATAATCACTGCAATTATGAAGCTGCCAAGTCCACAGTGTTGCTCCACTTGGTACCGCAGCAACAGGAGCAGCAGATTAGCTAAATGGCCATATTACCCAAGGAGGGGTTTGTACACATGTTCCCACTTCCCACACAAATGCAGACAGAACAACAAAGACACATTTAAAATGCAGGATTAGCTACGTGAACATGGTGCAATCAGGAATCAATGTTATGCAGACAAACATGCGACGCCCGGCCAACTGCAATGTAATGTCTCCACCTCTCTCCATGTCTCTGCTGGTCTGCAGTGTTTAACCAAATGAGTCGCCATGTTGACATAATAGATCATTTGCTTAAGCATTTGCCATCACCAAACACTGGAATGAGCAAGAGGAAAATACATCTCTCACACCCCACATGTCAAAAGCATAAGATTAGTAATTGCACTTTTTTAAGAAGATGATGGAATATGATGAAGTGGCTTCAGGAAACACTGATGAATGACACTGACCATGATGCTGATATATCATGTTTTCTTTTCTGATATCTGGCCACCGATTTGTCATTCTGTTTTATCTGCCTTTCCCAGGAGAAAGCGGGACTGAGACAAATTCCTAGAACAGATTATTTTAAGGAACCAACCGTTTCATATATTCAAGCTATTTACCGTGTGTCTTCAGAGAAAAAATGATGAACCACACTATCAGTACCAGACAGGGCTGAAATCACATCACATATTGTGCCTGTGTACACCGAGTCCTTGGCACAAAACTCAAAAGACACTTCACTTATACTGTAAAAAAAAAAAAAAAAATTCAATTACTTGATTGTAGACTTTGTCTGAAAGTCAGGCAGAACTCTATGCCTTTGCCAGCCAGTTCAACTGATAAGCTGAAAAAACTGCAGGCTTAGTAAATAAAATCACATGTTGTGTAAATAAGATTTAAAAAGATGCTGTAAATTATATAAGATATTGTTCCATTGTAAATCTGTTGAGTGAATTGGTCACAATAACTTCTCTTCCAACTTTCGCCCACCACTAACAGCTCTTATCAATCAGATAAGGTAAGATAAACTCATAACCCCAGGACCATGGCAGAGTATCAAGGTAACATCCATTGAGATGAACTCATCTGCGTCATCAAAGCAATTGCAGCAGGATTTTCAGGACTTTAGAGCCACCTCCCCTGAATGGTATCTCTGTGGCCTCTCCTTTCCTGTAAACAAAAACATACGGTATCTGTTGAAAAAGTTACTGAACATGTTTAGGGGTGAGACTGCATACTCGATTTACCAGACCAGTGAAAGTCTGCTGAACTGTGCTGAACACGCCCAGCTGCCAAGGCCTTGCATCACAATAAATCCATTTGCACAATCATGTAATCAGAGATAACCATAACTGTGGCAGTGTGCTTGAGTGTGTGTTTTTGTGTGTATGTGTGTGTGTGTCTGTGCGTGCGTGCTACCCCCAGGCCAGGAGAGCAGACAGGACAGACAGCAGATGATCCAACAGTAGGGTGATTCTCAGCATGAAGTCGTTTTTATCACACTGTGTGCTCCCTTCACTGGTGTTGTGTCACACGCCACCTGCACCTCTTTTATTTGGTGTATAGTTGCTCAATACATGTAGTGTGATATGGTTTATAGTCTCTTAAAAACATTTCTAATTATTAGGCTACAATGATGTTATAGCCTTAGTTGTTTCAGAATACATTACATTGATAACATAAATACTACTATCGCTGGGACATTTGACAGTTGTTTTAAAGATACAGTACATGTAATGAGTCTGTATTACCAATGTGTGTAATGATGAGTTAATAATTTAAATTGTAAACAGCAAAAAGTAGGCTATATAAAATTGATGATTTATCAGCTTGTCTGGATATTCTGTAAAACTCCTTTATAGGCCTAGTCAATATCTTTATAAATCATTATAAATTTAAGATTGTAGGAGGAAACAAACAACTGTCAGTTTAGATTTGGGATAAGATATGGGGGCTGGTCGGTTTGGTTGACCAAACATTGTTGAAACTTGCTCAATGTCTACCAAGACAGATAGTTACCAAACAAGTTTCTCAATGAAAAGGGTGCTGTCAGCGTAATTAAACCACCACTGAATTTTAATACAGGGCGTTCATCGCTCACATCATACCTATATCACCACGTTTGCAAGTTTCAGCCGTGAAATGTTGCTGTACTCGCACATTTTTACATCTTTAACCTCGTGGAATTTGTGAAAACGTTTAAAAACTACAAAAAGGGTGCTCGTATCTGTCTTCCTGTTCCTGGTCGTCAACGATTGGTCGCTTATTTTGATTCTGCGATCTGATTGGCTGCCCGACGCTCATGCGAGAGGCGTCACGCACCGATTGCCTCCCACCGACGTCTCTCTGAGTCAAGTCTGGTCCATCGACAGTCAGTAAATGTTCAGAGTCCAGAGGAGCAGAGCGGCGACTACAACTCTCTGTTAACTGAGTTACCTTATCCAAGGCACGGATTTATCGCCAGACACCAGGACCAGGTGAATAATACAACTGACATTTACTAGTGTTGACTGTTATTGTTGTTGTTCCGTCTTGTTTCAGACTGTTAAATCCACCCAGGACTTTCCCTTTAGCGTACCGTTAGCGCCTCTCTGTGAATGTAACCTGCCAGCTAGCAGCTTTTGCTATCCAGCTAATTCTGGCTGTCAAAACAACAGAGAGGAGCATAATCTGCTAGCCAGCCAGCGAGAACAAAAAAACACAGCTTTACGAGACATTAATACCCAATCGGAGTCGGTACTTGGTATGTCTAAAGGCAGATAGATCGATGTGGGAAGCTGTCAAAATAAACACAAGCTCTGTTCAATAGTTAACTGGCTTCTTCTTTCGGATGTGGCAGCTCCTGTTAGCGGACTAGCCAGCTCGCTAGGTCGGTGTAAACAAACCCTCATCACAGCAGCAGCAGCAGCAGCAGCAGCAGCAGCAGCCTGTCGACGGGCTGCAGCCTGCCTCTTGTTTTTCTTTGCCTTTCTCACAGCACAGCTTCTTCTAGGAAATGTAAGGAAATATTATCGCAGCAGCTGAGCCTTATTACACATAGAAACCTTCCTTTGTGTGTGCTTTTTTTCTCTCTGGGCTGGAAGTGGACGTATTGTCGCTGTCAACAACAAGAGGTCTAGTCTGGCTAGAGTTTTTTTTTTGCGTTTCTTTGTCTTGATTGCTCGCCAGTGTTGTGTTGACTCCTGTGTACGCTGTGTCTGCCTGAGTTTACATCATTGCCTAGTGTGGCTATTTTAGTGCACTTACATGTGTTTCTGTTTATACGTGAATGGTTTGAAATTGGCTCTATTATCACATTGTTGATTGTTGATTCATTTAATAAGTTGACTGCTCTGTTGTGGCTCATCTTGTTGCCAAACTTATGTTCTTTGCTTTTTTGTATTTTGATGCCTTTATTAGAGTCACAAAAATCAGGTGTTAAATCATTTATACCTGAGTAGTGCCAAAAACGTGCAGTGTATATTATTATGATGACTTTTCAGACTCAGCTACTATCTTTATACCATACAATTTGAGCCAAGCAATTATTAATTCATGAGAAAATTATGTTCACGTGTAATATGGTACAAGTTGATTTCATGTTTTTGAACCCCGGAGGCTTGAAGACCTGGACTGAACCCACCAGTCTTGTCTGCTTTAGCGTTAGCGTGCCTTACTGTGAGTCTCTGGGGACTTCACCCAAGTTTCACTGTAACTGAGAGTAATATGAGTAATGTGTTGTATTGAACAGCTGCCTATCAATATCAGGAGAGAAAAACACCAACATTTCACTATTGATCAGCCAACGTACACTATTAATTCCACTAAATAATGATTCATACCGAAGGTGGGGCCGCTAAAAGTGGTAACTTCGCCATCACCCAAAACTACAGCAGGCAAACATGTTAATCAGCTACGAGTGTATACAGAGAGAGAGTCAGTGTTATGTGTAAATGCAGATTTTATTGCTACTTGATATTTTTTGTTGTTGTGATAGGCTGCATAGGCTGCATGTATGCCCATCCCGTTTCAGTGTTCGTCTGACTCCTGTTTGGTTTGCCACAAAGCATGAGGTCATGTCATAAATATTTTATGGGCTGGGTAGCTGATAGCCTATTTGTCTTCAACCCAAACTTTATATGTACAGAAACACTCCCAGCCGCCCCCTAGCTCGAGATTAGCCCATGGATATTTCATGGAGCTGCTGCGTCTTTGGTTGGTATTTGTGTTGAGACCCATTTTGCATTTTTAATCAAGGTCTTCTCGTGCAGTTTGACCCTCTTGGGCTTTCTGAGTGTCATTATTTCAAGGTACAAGTTTTGTTTTTTTTCCTTTGCAACTCAACAGCACCGAAAAGAAACTTAAAACGGATGTGTAAATATAATTACACCTACCTAGATTGTTCTAGAGTTGCACCTGTGCATGTCAGAGTATGTCTCTGGCAGAGCCTGTATATAGAAAAATCAAGTTTTGCACAAAAAGTAGCACAGTACCCACAGTACCACCGCAAAGTTACCAAATACCCACCGTCTGTCTGTAAAGTCTGTCGCTTGCAATTTCCTGTTTGGAGATATTTATTCGCATTAATGTGTGCATTAGCGACAACCACAGAGCAAAACATCGTCATTTTTACCGGAAGTACAACTTCCTAGAGACTTAAATGTATAATGAAGTCACTCCTTGACAGTGTGCCAGGCAGGAGAGCAGCTAAACATAGCTTCTGAGAATAGCAGTGAACTGTCATTGCTAAATTGATTGATCATAAGACCGAGTGGCTGTGTCTCTCCTTCTTTTATATTCCTCTCTCTGTGCTCTTCTCACTTACCATCACAACTCTCAGAATAAGGCTGTGTGTGTGTGTGTGTGGTGAGCAAAACAAAAAGAACAAATGGCCCCTTTCTCTGAAATTGTTTACTGTCATTTTGCTACCTAAGTGACCAGTCACATATTAGTTACTAACTCCATAGGCACAGTAAGTAATTTTGATTATTGATTAATAGTTTTTTTTATATATATATTCTTTGAGAGCTTGCACTTTAAGAAATTAGGATATTATATTCACCAAATCATGAAAGAAAGCAAATGAGAATATACGATAATAGGTAAATATAGATTTATAACAATGATAAATGTGTGATAAATGAAATACTAACAATTATTAAAGAATATAAAAATCATGCTTCTTCATGTTGCAGCAGGAAAACGTACATTTAGGTGATCAAACAGTTATTTGACAAAAATATAACCTTGTGTTGTATCCAGCCTACTCCACATCTCGCACACGAGAGAAGGTAACTTAACACAGTCGGCAGCATTAGGTTCCCTTTTCATCAAAACATTTAGGCGAGCTATTTTTATCTTCATATGACCCACCTTTGGATTACCACCCAATGCTTCAAAACAAACCCACTGCATTTGGTTGCAGTGCGCTCACCAGCAGTGCCCACAGCACACTGACCTTGTTGTGGTCGGTGGAAATAGGGAAATGTTGTATTTAAATCACCTTGCAATGAGCACAAGTCGCAAAGACCTTTATGATTATTGGGAAAAAATAACAGAACAAAGCAAAACAAATGGTTCTCAAATGTCCACGTCTGCAGATGATTAGTGCAATGGGAGAGGAATCCAGAGTGAAGGAGGGAGAGAATAAATATAATCATTTCCAACAGTTTACACACTGGTACTATAATGTATGCTGAAGACACCTTAGGTCCAACAGACAGGAGGCAGTAACCTGAACCTTTGTTTTTCCAATATCAACCATCTGATCTTATATGGGCTCAGTTCAGTAGAACAGACGGCTCAGACGATGTAGAGTTAAAGTTCGTTTCGTCCACGTATAGAGACGTCTTTAAAATAGCTTGTTATTTGACTAAGCTTCAAGGAAGGCAAACAGGACAGAACCTGAATCTGCTGTTTGAGGGAACTTTTTTTTGCTCAGGGCCTCCTTGGTGTAATCTGAGTTTGTTTGACGGAGGAACTGACAGTGTTTTAAAAAAGTGTTGCAAACATCGTATGTTTGTATGAGTCAGGCTACCTGTTTGTATAATACCAAACCAAACAGTGACTATGACAAATTGGCCAGTCTCTTCTGGCAAAGGGCACCTGAGAGACACGTAGTGTAAAAACTTTCTTGTGTATGTGTGTGTGATCTGTCATGACGGTATTATTACATAACAGTAAAACATCAATGGAATTTATTTATCAGTGTTAATATATTTCCGCAGTCCACCGTGTCTGTCAGACGATTGAGAATACTTTAGTAGAAATTGGGCTGTGTGTGTAGTGTGAATGAAAGAACAAAAGTGTGGTGTTTTGTGTGCGTGTGTGTGTGTTGCGCTCACTTAACACTGGTTCTCTTTGTCTCTCTCTCCATCATAAGACTGTTGGCACCCTAATCAGAGACTCACTGCTGTACCAGGACTGAAGGGTCACCAGGGGACACATACCCCTCCATGTCAACCTAGATATTTTCTCCATATTGTTTTTTATTTATTTAACTGTCTATCTGGATGAAAAATGCTTGGTTTATTTTTGACATAGAAAAACAAACATGCTGCACAGGCTTCAGAGTGGTCCTGTGAAGAAAAAAACCCCACCCAATGAGAAGAGAGCAAAGTCTCGCACTTAGTCGTTTTCATGTGTAACCACACGAGGACACAGAATCAAAGGTGTGTTTTCACTAATGTCATGGTAGTGAGGGTGTGTATGTGTGTTATTATGGGTAAGTGTAGGTCCCAGTGCGACCACACAGGCCCGGTGCGCAGTAAAAGCAGTCATGTGGTTTCTAACAGCAGGTTTAGATCATTGTAAAGCTGTCCCTCGTACAAAACGGGAGGGGGGGGGGTCGGGGGTCGGCGTGGCTATTCACCTGCCAGAGGAACTCACACAAAAAACATTGAGTTACAGGAACAGATGAAAGGATATTAGAGGACAGTGAAGGACTTGAGTTAGACCCCAGTTAAAGAAAAGCTAATATCCGACCAGAAGCTGACTGATGTCCAGTCCTTCAAAGTTTTTAGAATAAAAGATCATTTTAATTTTCTCTTGCGGCTCGATGAAAAGGTTTGAGGTCATCGCACGGCAGAGGCTAATGACAATGACGCTCGGGTTTTAATTGGTTTGCAGGGACAAAACCACAGGGACACACAAGAAATGATGTTGGTGATCAGTGCTGTTTTTTTTTTCCCTACCTGAGTAAGCAAGGTCAGGGGCTTAGGATATTGACAATTTAATGAGAAAAGAGAGTCTACACACACCAACGCTGGGAAAAAAAAAATCTGCGTTGATTAAAATGCTCCCACGGACGCCCACTCCCATGACTCCCGTCACTAAGGCCATCCCACACTCAGCCTGACTTCTCAAGGTATAGGAGAGGTTTATGTTGTAGTAGTAGTGGTGATGTTGGCAAAGGAGACGCACAAACATGACAGCAGGGAGTTGTAGTTCAAAGGGCAATGTGCAAAATGAGTGGCCACATGTCCTCCTCTTATATAATGTGTTTGTGGCTTTTGGACTGATGTTACAGTGTTCAGACCCAGCTGTCTGAGGGATACTATATAGTATACAAGGCAGTTACTGTGGCTCCTTTAAAAAGAAGACATGGCGTCATCATATATTGAATTAGAAGAGATAAATGGCAAAGGAGATTTAATCAAAACGCCCTACGGGACGACTCTCAATGAGCTCTAGTTTGTGGAAGTGAGTAAGGAAGAGATTCGGATCATTGGAGTAAAACCTGCTCTGACTGGTTATAAACAGACGGGCCTGTGTAACCTGTTTAACAAACGTTTTCTCCTGTTGACTGACAACCTGAGAGAGGTCCCCCCCAAGTCTGATTTCAGTTAAGATTAGATTTGTTGAGGGATATTATTTCTAGAAGGATAGTACTATAGTCACATATATCTGTTTAATGCATCTTATTTAAAGGGTCATTAGAAAATAAGGATTAAAAATCTCCTTTAAGGCTGAATTTGGCATAGAACAAGTGATAGCAACATGACAGCTCCATCTGAGTGCTTCCTCTGAGCAGAGATGTCTAGTTTGCGACTGCAAGCTTTTTCATTTCTGGAAACTGATTCAAACGACAGGTCAAGACAAAGGTCAGTGTGTCAAAACCTGCCTCAGAATATATATAAAAGCTGCATTAAAAGGACTTTGCTTTAATGGGTTCTTATCACGTTCACTTTGACGGCACTTGAACAAATAATAATAGGAAATGGGTAAAAATGGCCTCAGCTTTTCCATGTGTGACTCACGGTTTTGTGTGTGTGTGTTTTTAGTGAGTGTTTGTGTGTGTGTGTCTGAGAGAGAGGGAGAGAGAGTAATAGCATAGCAAGTGACAAGCCACAGGCCATATCTGATGAAGTGACTCAGACACTGAGCACACATTGTAGGGGAAAAGCCACTTGACAGCCACTGACATCACAGCTGAAGAACCAGCAGCCAATACTCACAAAGATGTGGCGTTGTGGTTGTGTATGCATGTGTGTGGGTAAACTTCCTATACGATGGGTCAAACATGGTTTCTTTTTTTTTTTTGAACACCCACAAGAAGTTTGACTTTGATCACATAAAGTGGGCATCATTGTCATGTGCAGTAAACAGCCTAAAAATAGACGATGCAGTTTGGTTTTATAGCCGAGCCACTTTAAAGAGGTTCATGTTGCAGCTCAGCTCGCGGCGCAGCGCGGCACATGCATCTGACTCTTCACGTTATTGTTAATCGGCTGCTCTAATGAAGAGCCGCCTGAACATCCGAGGGCTTTCTGGTTGATATACAACTGAATAATAAATAAGAAAGAAAAACGGACTTAGTCGTGATCGCACACAAATACAGGCTCATCATAGTAGAGCGGTCCAATTCAGAAAAAGATTATTTCTATTTTGCAGAGAAATGACGAAAAGTCTTTTCTGTGGCTCTGTCAAGACAAATTCACAAGGATGTGAAGCTTGAATAAGAGGAGAGTTCTTCGCCCTGAACAATAAGTTTCAGCTGGATGAGAGTCTGAAGAAATGATCCACTTTGTTGCATTGTTGGCCGCTTGAAATGTAGTTCAATATTGCTAAAAGATAAAATGCCTTTTAGTGAAGAGGAGATGTTTGTAAAACACTCCTCATCCTCATCCTTTCACTCTCCAGTCAGTGTCCTTCCTCTTCTTTAGCTGATTGTATCGTCTCCTCATCTCCGTCTCCATATTTCTCTCTGCACGGTCTCGCTTGCATGTGTGAAAAATTGCTTTTATTTTTCCCTCAGCATGTGGAGCGGCTGCACAGTACTGGGTCTATGCTGTTTGACCTTTGTCCTACATGTGTTCACTGCTCAATGAAAGTTCAGCAAACACTGCTTCCCTTCAGACACGTCTCAAACTCGGTTGTGTCACCGTGCAAACACTCATGCAGTCCTCAGGCGCAGCTGACGGCGGCTGACGAGCAGACGATGCTGCATAGCGGGTTTGGCGAGCGATTGTCTTCCTCCCACTCCGTAACGTCCTTCTGTCTTTGTACCTCTCCTTTAATGTAGCAGAAGTCGTGCTTTCAACCTCTTCTGTCCACTGCCGTCATCTGCAGCGAACCCTCCGACATTTTCATCTAGTACTTGTCTCATATTTAGGCAGCGTTCGCCATCACTCAGGCCGCCTGGAGACTATGTCGTCCTCTATTAGACATCACTTACACACAAAGTGATAAATGTGGGATTTTATTGTACAAATGGGCCCCTGAACCAGAAATTGCCACTTCTTCTGTTTCCTCTCTTTCATCTCACTGCCACCTCTTGCTGTTGCTCAGGTTCATCACCCACCTTTCTCCCCTTGAGGAGAAAAGCGGGAAAAAAAAGGAGAACAAATCAATTCCCATTGACATTTTCTCTTTGGTTTTCTCGCCCCTTCTTTTCAGTCTTTTCATCTGAGTTCCTGTTGGGTTTGTCCGTCAGTCGCCACGATTGATTTTTTGGAGCCAGATCTTCAGTGACAATGAGTTCACACTGCTTTGGAGTGGTGTGTGTTTGTGTGTGTGTGTTTGTGTGAAACAATGAGATGAGGACAATACGGGACAGTGTCCATGAATGAATGACCCTGTGTCCTGTTTGCATGCTAATCTTAGCGTGTTAACGCGTGTATAGTGAGTAGTCAACGCCTATAACTTTGTCTGTCCATCCAAAATGTTGGACCAACAGTTGGACGACAAGGAAGTGTAGAGATTGTTTACATTGTCTTGTAGATAATACGCCTGTTAGCTTAGCATTAAAGGGATAGTTCAACATTTTGGCAAATTGACCCTTTCCCATAATCCCTATAGTTTTAGGAGTAGGTTTGTTACCTTTATTTGTTGGTGCGACCTATTTTTAGAACGGCGGAGTTGTTGGATTGTGCGTTTGATGAGTTTTATGAGGGAAACCAAGAGCCCCAGGAAACGGGGGGACAGCTTTGACCTTTTCCTAGTGTACACCGATAATTAACATGGTTAATCTCATTTTTAAAATCTATATATGAACAGAATTGTAAAAATAACAGATGGCCATTCACGCCGTCTCCAGTCTTGTAAAAGGAACAGCAGGTCAGATAAGGTGCTGCGGGACGGCAAGGTGATCCGACGGTCAGGGAGATTACGTTTTGAATGAATGGTCACATCGAGGTTGACTTCCTCAAAAACCAATCAGTAGCGTTCAGGGAGATGAACCCCTGCCTCTACATTTAATAAATAATTCTGAATAATAAGAGCTGCCTCTAGCCCGTGCGTGTGTGTGTACACGTGTGCGTTGGTGCACAAAGTCCTGGAGACAGTAATGTGGTCAACAAAGAGAGGCACATCACTGTGAGTTTGAAGCTGATGAACTTTGCTTCCCTGAATATATTCAAGGTCTGGACTCGGTGCATCAGACACAGAGCCTGCAGTGACACTCAGCGCAGATAAGATGTGCTGTATGACAATAAATAAACGAAAGGCACTGCAAGTCCCAACGTCTGAGCGGCAGATTTTTTATTTTGTATCCAGTGTGGCAGCATCAACAGAAATGTGCCAGACATTCAGTTTCTTTGACCTCGTTTTTTGTGATTTCTTATCTTTCATAAACTCATCTCCAGCCCTAGAACTGGCAAACTTTATTCCATTCAGATCAGAGTTCACGTCGGTGGCATTTCAAGATCAATAACGTCCCTCGTGTCATGACAAAAATCACTAAGGCTTTTAAAATTGCCCATTCAAATCAGCCTGCCAGTGGATAAACACACTCACATTATTGCAGATATTGACCTGGAGGTCAAATCAATAGCATCAATATTAAAAGCTCAATAGCATCTACGGTTAAAGAACAATAATGTTTATTAATGGGGGCTGCCGTGGAAGCTGCAGGGCCAGTTCATGATGTCAAGAGAATAAAATATTAAGAATTAATGAAGGATTTCAACGAGTTTACAGACACATTATTGCCTTTTGAAATAAAGCGTGCCGCTACACGTGTCTAAAATATTGCTAACAGCGTCCGGCCACAATTGCTTGCTCTGTTTTTATCTATTTAGGGAAATGGTTGAAAAGCAACGGCGAGCAGTTTCATTAAACAAGAAAGGGAAGTGTTGCCCAAGGGCATGCCAGTGCCACGTCTTGAAAAGTCAGAGCGCTGGTTAATCTGTGCCCTGACCCTTCTTGAACCTCCAGGCCGCTGCTGGTGTTTTCACCTCCCTGACTCCCCCCGAGGCCGACGTGTCACTCACAGACAGTTTGATGGTATTTTTCAGAGCGGCAGAAGATGAACTTGTCGGCTTCGATGTGGAAGAATGATCTAATCTCACTCCAGGGCTTCAATAGAGAGAGAAAAAACAAAGCGTGTTTTGTGTGTACGACATTGTTTCAAGGCTTTTTATGAGCCAAGAAAATGGTGATCATACAGTCGCCCCGCATGAAACGTCTTGATGAGTCATCCTCGCATCCTGTTGCCGACGGACATTATTTGTCAGCTGTTCTCTCAGAACTGAAACAACATTGGGATTTGGCTCAGACCCTGGGAAGCCCCATTTGGTTTGGGTGTATGTGAATTTTTTTTTCTTTCTCAGTTTTTCTTTTGCTTCACCATAGTGAAGCTTTTTATCTCAATACGAGGTCAGTGCATTCTGTTCTGTCCGCGCCGCCGTCGCTGTTGTTGTCCAGTTCGTTCTTGAAAGCAGTGCCAGTGTTTGTGTCTGTGTTTTTGACTGCACTTGTGAATAATGAGCTAACTGATGGTAGAGGAGCGCAGACAGTTATCGACCCATTGTTTCAAAGACATGGAAAAACTATAAAACATGGCATAGTTGTTGTTGTTTTTTTTCAGTAGACCATATTTTAATTACCTCACCAAATAGTTTTGGCTATCTTGTTGTCATCAGGGCGGCGTCTGATGTCGTTTCCGCTTTTTAAACACACAGTCCGGCGAAGCACTCAAGGGATTAAGTCAACAAAGTTACATTAAGATTATCTACAAGTATTGAGAGATGGAAATGTTTTGAATGTACAGATGCCTATAGTGCTGGGAAACTGTCCACGCTCTCTCTTTGTGTGTGTGTGTGTTTACAGATACGATCACGTGTGGCCATGTTGTTCTCCTTCCTACGCTGCTTTCAGACTCTTATCAGAGCCACACAGGACAAAACTTCTCAGCTATTTCAGCTGTAAGGAGAGCTGTTTGTTCTTGTGTGGCAATCAGGCCACGAGACTGTTATCCTGGGAATCGACTGCAGCTGCGAGAAAGAAAAGAAAGGAAAAAAAATCCCATCAAAAATACTTTATTCCTCGTATTCCCCAGCTAATAAGGAACAGGCATGAAATCTCACTTCACATCATGACGGAGAATGAGGGTGCAGTTACTCAAGAAGAGTGTCAATGTAATTTTCCAAAACAGTCGATCGGGGAGAAAGAGTGCAGAGGAAAAGAGGGGGATTGATTGTACACTCTCTGACTGCAGAAGTGTTTGATTTCGATTAGGGAACTTGCCCACAGGCCAGTCATCGCCGCTCTGCACAGACGCTCTTTTTTATCATTATCGCAGCACAGAATAGTGCCACTGTCTGTTTGGTCGATGTCGTCGGATTATAAAACTTTTTCCGATGACTTCTTCAATGATTTTGTCTGTGCTGCTTTACTTTCTTCTTTTGTCTCTTTACCCCCTTTCTGTGGTTCCTCTTTTTTTTTTTTGCTGGACAGAGCCCTATAAATGCAAATGTCGCTGACTGACCGACTGAGTGATGATGATGATGATGCTACACCAGTGCTGAGCCAAGCTTCCCCTTCTCAGAATGATTTGACATAAACAAGCTGCGTTGCAAAAAAACAAAGTCATTTGATTATCTGACTTTCAGATCCGTTTATAGTGACTTGTCTTCAAAAAGCACCCACTGACACATCAAGGGACTTCTCGGACAAAGCTCGGTCACAACAGTCGGTGACAACAGAAACGGAAAACCAGAAAATAAGAACAGTTTCTTTGGGAGTTTGTCTGACTCTGAACAGTAAGACCACGACAGAAGCAAACAGATAAAGGCCTTAAACTGACTCTCACTTAAGCCGAATGATAATTTTGCATCACCTCAGTGCTTCATCCGGCCTTACACCTGGTTTTGACGTTTCGCTTTGTTGGGTTTTTTAGTGTGCCAGTTGTCTTTCACCATCAGCATTTGTGGTTAAAAACGTTTCTGTTGTCTTTCACTTGAAAAACCACACGTACGTATATGCCCTCGCATGCACAGTCTCTTCTCTGAAAATAAAGGGATAGTTCAACATTGTCAGGGGAAGTTTTTCGGGAAACAGTCTCTGCATTTGCCTCGAAAACAATTCTGTGTCATTAACGTCCCGTTATTATTTCATAGCATGGTGAATATGCAGGTCACAACTTGTCCACAAGAGCATTGTGGAGTTGTTGGATTGTGTTATTTGATGAGTTTAATTAGGGAAACCAAGAAATCCCATGAGCCTCCATAGTGTAGCTCTGAGCAGCTTGCGGCTCTGCTCCGCTGTTCTAAAAATAGCTTGCACCGACAAATAAAGGCAATGGGTTAATTTGCCAAAAATGTTGAACTATCCCTTTAATGTTGAATATTTTCTTATTTGACTTCTATCAGATAGTGACAATTAAAAGTGAGCAGGTAATGTCAGAATATACTCACTTTAACCTGCATTTTCACAATTATCCTACAGTTAGTCTCTTAGTTTCATTGTTGGATGTTTTTGTGTATGTCATTCAGCAGAGGTCATTTAAGTGCAGTTCATTATGTTGTATGAGTGTGTTTGCTTGTTGTTTATCGTTGCTACCCATTAGTAATTCTGTCTTCTGCAGTCTCTGTGTGTAGCACATACTCAGGTGTGCACGTGCATGCCTTTGTGTTTCTGTTTTCCCCCTTGAGTGCCCTATCCCCTAATGTATGTATATATATGTACGTTGCAGCACAGAGACGTTGGTTTAAACGAGCTGGTCTGGTGCTCAGGGGCACGTTCAGGTTGGTTTGGCCCCTCTGGAGCGCTGCTGTGTGTTTGTGTTTGTTAGAGCGAGAGGAGCCAGGGGGAGGGAGGAGGAGGGGATGGGGGGCCGTGAGACAACAGTGTGCATCAGTACGCTGATATGAACGTGCAGCTGCAGCTCTCATCATTTACGGAACATTAAATCTTTGGTTTTGAGTGAGCGAGTGTTTGGAAACATGCTGCTGTAAAAACATGCAGGGGAGGACATTTGGTCTAGTCCAGGTACGCACGACATGTGTTTTGTTAAATCCCACTGGAGGCTAAGTTTCATCATCACAAGGATGCAAAGGTAAACCGTCCAAACCCCAAGGACTCGTACAGGGCCTGTAATGTTTTTTCACTGCTCAGAGTTCAGGTGGTGGTTAAGGTTATCATGTGTTTAATAAACACAACCTGCACGCTCTTATTCCTGTTGCCATCGTGACCACTTCCTCTGATTTTTTTAGAGAGATTTATGTCTGTGTTTACAGCTGTGTAGTGGCATTGTCACAACACACATTGAGGCTGTTCCTGTCTGTGAGTAGCGTTTCCTAAAACAGGTGCAGCTGGAAAAGGCTGTTTTTTGTGTGTGTGTGTGTGTGTGTGTGTGTGTGTGTGTGTGTGTGTAGTCACACCAGAAAATAAATATGAGACACTTGAGCAGGTGTTTTGTGCCAAGGTGGTTTCAGATGTGAGTATCACTTCCAAGTTATGAAGGGATCTGTGCAAAAGCTGTTTGATTTTGATTTTTTTGGGGAGGGTGGAAATATCCGACATCGCTCCCTCACACCTGGATTTTGGATGGAGTGATCCCTCCCTGTGACAAAAGACAAGTAAACATGTAGAAACAGTGAGACGGCTAATGAAAGATGAAAAAGTTCTCAACACATCTACTTCCTGTCTGTGAATCTCCTGTTCCTGTCCTTGACACCTCTTGTCGCTAAGCAACTCACCATGACAGCGAGTCGGGAGCTCCTAATTGGCTGTTGCTGTTAGTAAACACAGGATTGTTAACTTTTTGAAGTGACAGATAAAGCGTCTTTGTCTAATGCGGTGTACAGAGATGCTTCAGCAGGAGGGTTTTGTGTTTTAAGACGACTGAACGTGACCTTTTCATTTCATGACTGCGTCTCTAATAATTATGATTTTGAATATAAATATGAAGCCTTGCTGATGCTTTTGCTGGGTATGATGAGGAGTTTAAATTGTCTGGTTCAACATCTCTTCTAATGCTGTAAAAACGTGTTGTTCCTCCATGTTCTGTTGTTTATTTTAGGATAAACAAAATGAGACTAACTTCCTTCTCTTCTCTCCCTCCAGCTTTGTTGCACAAAGTCGTCAAGTCCTAGGACTCCAGCCTTTCCCTTTAGCAGGTTGGTCGTATTTATGCTTCTTGATCTTAATATAGCTGTTGCACCTTTGTCTTCTCCTTCACCTTACGGCTGTTCCTGTTCAGTCCTATCAGGTTTGATCTCATCTGGACTGAAGCGACGACAAGATCCACTGAGCCCCCTGTCAGGACCCCAGCTGAGTCCACTCCAGTTCTTTCTTTTTTTTTTCTTTTTTTTTTCCAAGTGAGGGGCCGGTCCAGCGTCTCAAGCTGGACGGAGGAGAGACGAGTGGGGCCGAGGGCCCGGCCTTCGTGCTGCGACACAGAACTTCAAACCTCACAGACAGCACGCCCACAGATCCCATGAGTCCCCGGGATAGAGCAGACACGCCCACCTCAGGTTCTTCAACCAGTCACCTCAGTACCGCACAGTGCCCCTCACACAATGGGGTGAGTATCCAACACACACACAGACACGCTTTCATCCAGTTGGTCCAGAGCCATATGGCGTGGTGTGGGTCGATTGGTTTCACGGTAAAACTATCCCACCAATGCACACAAACCCCTCACACCCTCACATTAATAATTAAATTGGTGTTGTTAGCAGGGAAGTATGATATTGTGTAACTGACACTGACCCAACAAAGTCTCTCAGTGTAATAACTTGGGTTTAGAGACTCAATATCCCAACATGCACCTCTCTCGACTCAACAACAAAATCAACATGGTGCACACACTCGCTCATGTGACTCAGATGTTTTTACACTGTAGCTACAAGCAGAAGAGATGAGTCTCGGGTACACACACACACACACACGAACACACACACTCATGTTCACCAGAAATAGTAATTAACGTGTGGTGTAATTACTTGACCACAGTCTGTTGCTCCAGTGTGTGTACAAGACGCCTTAGGACCAGATTTCCTCTGAAGACCTGATGTTTTGACTGATCAAAAAAGAAGATTAAACACCAGAGTTAATTAAACACCAGAGTTAATTAAACACCAGAAGATTCGTTTGACCAGACTTTTAAAAGGAGTGTTTTCATGTTAAGAACGCGTTTATTTATTTAAATTTGGTT
>JARUPV020000090.1:0-25000 GCA_030347415.2 Decapterus maruadsi | reverse complement strand
CCAGCTCTGTGAGGGGACGTTACCTTCACATGTGTTGCTAGAAATACTGTTAAAACCACCAACCATTAAAACACTGTTTCAGAAAAAAAAAAAAAAAGAATAAATACGAGGGAATCAAAGTCCTCATCTGCGGGATTTCTTCTGTTTGTCTACACTTTCAGTAAATGTCACCTCTTCTCAATAATGTCTTATTTCCATTAACTAGATGATTGTTTCTTTGCAGTCCTGATGTCACCTGGTATTTCACCTCTCCCCACATGAGAACAAAACCACAAACTACATTGTCAGATAAGTCAGCGAACAAAAGAACGCCTCTATTCCCTTGAGAAGGAAACAGAAGGTAGTTGCAAAGTCATTTTAAGGAGCTAAGATCTCACAACTTTTACATTCTTATTTGTCAAATACCAGAAACTGAACCAAACAAATCTGGAAGTTACGTTTGAGTCGAGTGTTTTCTTCACCAAACCAGCCAGGACGAGCCAGATAATTACAAATCGCTGTGACTGCAGTTGGATCAAAATGTGATTAAATCATTTGCTGCCATGTCCAAGATATTTTTCGCACATAAATCTTAGAAAGTAGAAATCAAAATACTCACTTTCTTGGTCAGAAGAAAACCATGGGGCTGACAGCTGCGTTTAAAAAAACCAAACAGGTTTTAAGGTCGTTACAGAGTTTGAAGTTTTGTTTTGAAACTCACTCAACATAAATAATAACTTGAAGTTGAAGCAAATAAAACACAAAAATTACAATAAAAAGATTTTCGCCGCGTCGGCAGCTCAATTCTTTGCCTTCATATTTGCGAATGAACTGAAATGAAAAACTGTCGCACTTGCAGCTTGGAACCTAGATCGTCACAATATTAATAATAATAATTGCTTATAATAATAACACTTTTTGTAGACAGGTGAAAAATAGCATCGTTGTGTGTCATAAAACACAAAAATGGAAACAAACTAGAATTCAAATAAACCCTAAGTAAAAACACTGAGTGGGTAAATAAATAGTTTGTGAATTGCACAAAGTGAGAACGTTGAAGGTCAAAGCACTCCGATATGTGGAGACTGACGAGTTGACACTGCTCCCTGTTTATTGTCACGATTTGATCTTCCACAGCTGTGAACACACAGAAAACATGAGTTAGACACAAAGATTCACACAGTTTTAGACAGTTTTAGACTGAAACACCCCCAAATGTAAAAGCAACCTTTCTGAAGGTCTTTTATCCCAGTGGCAGTTTATTTATTTAGTACTGATATGTTCTTTTTCTCTTTTATGCTGCTATAACAAACGCATTTCCCCTAAGGGATAAATAAAGTGTAACCTAACCTAACCTAGGGTCAAATGCTAGTTAAATGCTACAATCTAAAATAAGTGAAAGTTAATATAGTAGCTGTGTCATGTTGTAGGTGTCTGGTTGATAACTTAAGTTATTCTTTACACATTATAGAATAATTATTATGAAACTACAGATATGCCAAAACTAACAAAAATATTCTGTGAGGTCACTGTGACTTTAGACATTTATTTTTGACCCAAACCTAATGAGTTCATACTCCAGGCAAAGTAAAAGTTTGTGCCAATTCTGGAACAATTCCCTCAGGGAGTTACAGAGTCACACTGCTGCTCCTGGAGCAGAGGCAAGCCAAATATAAAACGGACATTACATACTGCTACAGTTGTGGGGTAAAAGTACAATATTTTATCAGGAAATCCATCTCGAGTACATCATAATCTGAAGTATAACGTTCACATAAATCAGAAACACTGAAGGACAGGTCCCATGTGTTTGGATTCAGTGTTAAAGCCTGAAGCTGTGGTCAGGCCAGGAGGTGGCAGCGTTCAGTTAACCTCCAAGTGTCAGTGGCGCCAGTGACTCCTCACAAACTGACTGGCTGACTGACACTGAGGTGCACTCGCTGCCTCAGCTGCAAAGGAGGATGGTGAGTTAATAGTTCACTCAGCAACTTAACTGTCTGTGTTTATGTTGTGGAGCAGTTTGTGCTGAGGTTGAACAGTACTCTATAAAAGTGTTTGGCTCATTAATTTCCTCATTAAATCCTTCAGTGCTCTGAACATGTCTTGCTATTAATAAAAAGTACACACACACACACGCACACACTCACCTTCAGGTTAAATCCTAACAGGTCAGATATGACTCCTGACACTGCGGACAGGATGACCACCTGGGTGATGTTGTACAGCAGAGGGTTCATGGTCAAACCGTACAACCTGAACGGAGTATCCAGCTCCTGGACAGAGAGAGAGACAATTAGTTAGAAAATTAAGCACTTCAAAAAAAAAAAGGTTTCATGGTAAACCTGCGCCTTCTGCACCTTGAGTAGTTTGGTAGCCAGTTTTAACACGTTGTTGACCAGCGTCAGCTCCTCTTTCTTGTTTGGCTTCTTCTCCATCTTCAGATATAGGTTGATCTGTCCAACACAAACACAGAATTACTTAACTGCCCTCTAAGGGGAAATGTGTCTTGGACTTCCAGCAGCAGTTTTGATACTGCACAAATTAATTTAGCGTATTATTGCACATGCTACACAAAGAAAGGATAAAAGATAAAAGGGATAAAAACACTACAAAAATTGAGAAACAGTAGCCGATGGTAATAAATAATAAACAATGCACCAAATGAACAAAACAAAAAATATGACTGGAGTCACTGTGTTTTTTCCTGCTGAGCAGTGTTTTTGTTGATTAGCGCTATAGAGGTCGGGAGAAAGGAGAGTTTATAGCGGTTGCTTTTGCATCTGCTTGATCTATTTTCCATGCAGGTCATGTGCCATGTGTCTGCAGACTGTGTGTTTTGTTACCTGTTCGGTGAGCAGTATGGAGGTGTTGCTGTACTTCTTGCTGGTCTCGGAGCCCAGAGTGACGAACCTGAGCAGGAACAGGGACAGACTGGAGCACCAGATCACCAGCTCCCAGTTATAGTGACACTCCAGGAACGTTTCATGGACGTGGAGCAGCTGCAGGGAGAGAGGTCAGTGTTACTTAGTGTCATGAGATCTTTTATAGAGTCGAGGCTTCCCAGTTGCGTTTCAAGTCAATGTTACTGTTTGTTATTATATAATCAATCTCACTCTCATTTATAATTATAGATGAGGAATTAAAAATAACTATTGTGTCAGTAGAGAACATCTACTACACTCATAACACTTTCATTTACAAGATTCCTGTCAGAAATACCTGGGCGCAGCAGATGAAGACGACGGACAGAGTGAGGAGGAAGGCTGACGACACGATCACATCCACCGAGCGCTGAGGACCCCGTCTCTGTGAAACGCAGCAGAGCTTCAGTCAGTTTGTTTCACTACAACTGTGAATGTGGCAGACTTCCTAATATACTCAGAAAATTCAGAAAAAAGATTTTATAAATCCTCCAGTTTAATTGTAAAGTTGCTCCATCTGGTACCTAAATGAGTACATTAACAATAAAAAAAAGTAGAAATACTGAAATCATTGATGAGTAAACAGCTGTAGTACATTTTAGAAAAAAGACAAAACAGCCTGGCACCTTGAGGTAGGAGCGTAGCGACAGCCACATCTTGATGTTCTGGACTTTCTTTAGTCTAAAATGCGGGACTTCAGACTTCCTGGCTCGACGAGCTGAGGTCAGGTGACCAAACAGTTTGGCAAACAGTAGCCTCTGAAATGCACATGAACATAAAGAATTAATAAATATATTAAGTTGAGGACCCAGAAAACTCCACGTTCCTGTGGTCAAAGCTCTGCTCACCTGTTTGTACGTCCTCTCTGCTACGCTGAGCAGGAAGAAGAACAGCCATATAAGGCAAACGCGCACCAGGAAGCTCAGCGTTACCATGGTGAGGACCAGTGCGTCCGACCCAGTCCCACCGCCTAGCGCCACCGACAGCAGCTCATTGGCTGAGAGTGTGGTCAGCTGATCCAAGTCACGGTACTGAGCCAGTCTGGAGGAGAGAGAGGGAGACAAACAAACACGTTTTAATCTGAAAACTGTTTGTCGTTAGAAAAATCATTCAATATTTATCTCGTCCATTTTGTTGTTGTTGTTGTGACTGGGGATTAAAAGCAGGTTGTGGCTAATTCCAGCCTTAATGAGCAGTGTGTTAGTACCTGTACGCAAAAGGTGTGAGCCCGAGTGTCACTGAAACCAGGTTCCCAAACACCTGGTAACCGATACCAGGAGTGTAGAGATTGACCTGTGTGGAGCAGGAAGCCACTCTGTGTTAACACCGTCGTCATCGTCATCATCATCATCATCATCACTTTTTTTTTTTTCAAACATGAAGAGTCAGATCACAACTCACTCTGTTCATGATCATGCCACTGATCTCCAGGACGGACATGTCGGCTTTCTTGCACTCATTTCCCTCCCACACGATGGCGCTCACTCTCTCCAGGCCGGGGTTGGAGCTGTGGAGCCAGGGAACGTGACCCTGCACACACACACCACCATTACCTACGTTATTAGTGACCTCCTCTTTATGAAAAATGAAATACACAACGTAGCTTTAAGATCAGACAGTCTAGTAAAAAAAAAAATCTGTCAGTGATCAAACATCTTGGTGATTTTTTAGACCAGAAGTCTTTTTCTACATTTCTAGCTCATTTAAATCATTGAAATTTTTCTTTGAAATAATAGACACGTGGAACAAAGAACAGAAATATTACTGATTACAGACCTGATGAAAAGGGTCGTCTCTATATTCCTTTTTCGCAGGAGGGCAAACAGGTGTTCCTCCTCCTTCTCCCTCTGAAAAGAAAAGAAGAAATCCATCAGAAATCCAACAATGACAGCACATTAAAATAACTTTAGCAGGTGTGTAACAATTCAAACAAACTAGTGACAAATACTTTTTCTGTCCTGTTTCCACTTGTTTCTACTCTTCTCAGCTCTTGCTCTGACCTGTCTCTGAGGTGCATGAGGATCTGCACTCGGCACAGTGCAGGAAGTCTTCCCACATCAGGTCCTCCGTCTCTGACTCGTGTCGAGTGCTCTCCGAGTCCTGAGTCCTCAGACTGGAACATCTGGAGCTGCAGCTGGTGCCCGACTTGGGGACGTCCTGACAGAAGAACGGGACAGAGACAGAGACTTGTCGCGTGAACGTCCTGTTTTCATAAATCAAACGATCCACACAAACACACACACACGTTGTGTCTGTTCACCTCCACGGCGTAGTGTTTCTTGTAGTGGTGTGAGTTCTTGCGGTTTCGGAGCGCGCAGTCACTGTTCATTCGTTCGACTCCCCTGCGGAGTGCGCTGTAGGACGCCTCAGGGTCCTCCTCGCTGGACGCCTCGTCTGAAGCCGGCTCCTTCAAGAAACAAAACACACATCCATCAGATCAATCCTCTTTTCTAGATGTAGGAGATACCGTACTATATTGTCATTATACATGCATGTACAATGAAATTAAGGTGCACAGTCAGAATGTGGACTCATAAAAAAGAATAAGAATAAAGAAAATAAACAATGTACATCAGTCACACATCAGAGCTGAACCAATTTAAGTCAGAGCAGGAAATCAGCAGCTCAAAAAATCAAAAGCAAGATCATGAGAAGGTGATGGATCACCTTATTGCCACTAGCCAGGATCAGTCCTGTGCTGCGGGCTGTGTGAGTGTGCGTGGGCTGGACGTGTGAGTTCCAGCACACCTCGTCGGCCCGATTTAACGAATCACATCGCTGCTCGTGGAGCTGAAGCCCCTCCTCGCTGCTGCGGTTGGTCACGCGGCCGTCCAGCGACACGTAGCCGTTGTCCGTCTCCGTGGATTTGTCGATGGAAAGCTTGGACTTCTTGGATCTTTAGAGAAAAGGACGTGAATAGAGATGGAGGTGGAAAACGATAGAAAAAGACGGACGTGTACAGAGAGATAGATACAGACAGATATTTAGATAACGAGGCTGTGATGTCATCGGTCGTTCAGTTCGGTCTCAGAAGCAGACATGCAGAGATCAGTCACTCTGACGGGGAGCGTTCAACACAACACTGTGGAACATTCATACAAAATGAACGACAACACTGGAGAAGAAGTGTTGCATAAAATATGACGGACAGTAGCTGCTGCTATGATCGACACAAGTAAAACACTGAATACATTCAGAAATGAATGATGATGAGGAAAAGCACTGAACTTTGTAAACATGCAAATCTGATTCTACTGGTGATGAAGCTGCAGCTGGATTTTTTTTTTTCATGAAATGTTTTCAGGAATTAAGTTGAAAAGCTGAATGAGTGGATTAATAAATGGAAAATGAACTGATGGGGTGGGGTGGGGGGGTGTCATGAACTAAGCACTGAAGTGAATGTGACAGATAATCAATGGATGAAGAGGCAAAATCAAAAGCTAATGAGAGGCTAGAAATGTTCCACGCTGTTGCGGTCGGCTGAAAGCTGAGGCAGAAGCATGGAGGAGAGAGGCGGCGGCCTGTCTGAGATGATTAAACATGTTTGAGCAGGAAGAGTCCGGACAAAATGTTTATTACGGTGATCATCTGACACTATGTAGTTGGTATCACTGAGCAGCCGTGCTCCATGCTTCACTTGGATGCAGCTTTGTCAGTAGCTGCAAAATCCCCTCAGTCCTCACTCCGTGGTCGAAAGACGGAAACATCAGTATTCTCGCCGTGTGTCGGTGCCACAGGAAACAGTCCAACAGGATAAAGACTATCTAGAAATCAACCGTCTGATCAAAAGTTTGTTTTTCTGATGGGAGCTGGTTCGGGACAGCGTGAGGGGAGAGGAGGGGATGTTGCAGCTACAGAAGCTCAGGTTGGGTCTGAGTCAGGGATGGGATTCAGTTTCTGTTTCGATTCCAAATTGTTTTTTTTTTTTTGATTCATCCAATTTTTCTTAAAGATGACCTCAGCTGCTGATCGGACACAGCTAAGGTGTTCTCATTTTAAAAGATGCAATTGTCTAAGTGGATTTATTGACTCAGTCATGTTTAAAGATGTGTGGGTGAAACTGAAGCCCAGCCTCTGTACATCATCTCTGTGTAGGAAGACGGGAAACGAAAATACACACCCAGCTTTACAGATATCATGCCAGAAATCTTGGAAGAGAGCGCCGAGGCTGTATGTGGTGCTGGCTGAGTGGGAGTGTGGCGCCCCCTCTTGTGTGTTATCGGTAGTGCTAGACCCGTCGCCTTCCCTATGCACCTCCATCTGAGATGCCTTCCTCAACTTCCTTTGGTTTGGAAAGAGTAGAGGGTGGAGAGAGACTTAGAGAGGCGCTGGACACTAAGGAACTACAGCGCTTGCGTGTCCAGCGGGAGCCAAGCGGCGCCCGATGGACACAGAGGCTTTCACAGTTAAAGGCAAATTCTATCAAATCCTTTTAGGTTCTTATTCTGCAAAAGTAAATATTTCAAGAAAACTTGTAAAATACAACAACCTCCTTCTTTGAAATCACAATATGGGACAAAATTAACATCTGAGAGTTTAAGATTTGATAAAGGCGTATGATATTTCAGTCAATCAAAAAGAACAGTAGAAATTTTCTCTTATTAACGTTAGCTTTTGCGGAATTAAGCCTAATAGATTTGATCTTTGATCAACACAGAGGAGAGATGTGGGACAAGACTCGTGTTTTGGTTTTCAGGTTGAAACAGGATGTTCAGGAGGTTTTTTAACTACCACTGAAAAAAACAAAACAAAATAAAAAACACAATACGTGATTTTGACTCACAGGATTGAAATGACTCAAGATGGCTTAGATGTTCTTTCGCATAAAATAAAACGATGCAGTGCCAACTCAAAGAGTCTTGCAGATTAAAAATACATTTTCTGCCCTAGAGCCTGATCTGTTCATGAGATAAAACTGATAGGCTGAGGGTAAGAGAGAGAGGGGATTCAAAGGATCAACTCTTTATTACAGTACGTGTCCTTATAGGGAAGGAGGAATAAGGTTGACTGGATGAAGGTGCAGAGCTCCTCCAAAAACCCTTTCCAAAACTGTGGCATGGTCCAATTTTCTTTCCAGGAGACTGAAAATTGTCTTTACATTGTTGTGAACCAGAAAAAAAAGCAGCCACACACGGAAGCTTCAAACCAGCCTGCAAATCTAAAACACTACAAAAACACAAGACGAGAAGCGAGCTCCTCCCTACTGTCACACACGTTAAACCCCTCGTCTTCAACCGGTGACTCAACATTTATCAGGGAGAGGTTTCCTGGAGATCTCACAGCTCGACTGATTCACTGCTTCATGTCTTTAAACAGCAGGATCAACTCTACCAGAATCATTTCATCGTTTGTTTTTTTTTACATTTTGGTCTTGAAATTGCAGGTAAATCTTTTATGATAATATACAGTACAGTATAAATCTCTTGGCAGAAACGTGTGGAAACAATCTCCCCGTGATAAACAAACTGACTCTGGGTTTGATTTCAGGTGAAAATCGGACTGAGCTTGGCGGAAGCTAAACAGCGAGGACAGAGGCAACCCAGCAACAAAGGACATACTCATTAGTTCCCACATCTTTCCTTCTTCACTCTCTTTCTCCAACTCGTATGTGTTATGTCCTTCACTGTATCTCTTCCCGAGTCTCCCTTCTTTCCAGACAGACCTTCTGGGTGCAGTGTCCTCTGATATTTAAATGGTTTCACTCCTGCATCACTCCTCCCCTTCTTATTGTCCTTGTTCTACACTCCTCTCCTTCACTCTCTCTACACTCTTGCCTTTTCTCTGTCTGCTGTCCTCCTTTCTTTCCTCTGTCCTTACCTGCGTCTCTTCCCCCCGCTGCTGGAGGCAGGTTTGGGCGTCCTGGTGGAGACGATCTGACAGTGGACGGTGCCCAGCAGCAGCATGAGCCAGATGGCTCCAAACACTTCGGTGGCCGGTATCCCATGAGGCTGAGGGATGGTCACGTACAGGACTGCAGCTGCCACTGTGACACAGAGACACAATACAGACAACATGAAGTAACAGCACTGAGATCAGTGTTTAAACCTACACTGAGAATTAACACACAAATGGACTTGAAACCACTAACTGATTTTGAGAGGAAAGTGAAGATTTAAAAAAATCACAATAAATTAATGGGTGGTTTGGTGTCTGTGACAAATGAGGTCAAACATCTGGAGGCTGCAGGACCAGATGTTTTCTTCAGAACCTTGAATAATTTCATCAACTGATCAAAACACAACTCTTGACCCATGTTGCTTTGCGCCTGCTGCTGTGTAGCTAAGCAACCAATGTAAACAAACTAATAAGACGGCAGGGTCTAATGTTTGTACATCTGTGAACTTTGTGCTCTCTAGTGTGTCATGTGACCAAATCTTTTTACTTTCCCTTTGCTGTAGTATCACCACAAAGAAAAGAGGTGTAGGTGTGTGTGCGTATGTGTGTGTGTGTTTATGTGTGTGTGTTTATGTGGCATGTGAGGGAAGTGAGCAGGAAGGGTGGAGGGTTGGCGACAGATGAAAAATAACAAGGCTGTTTTCCACCACCTAACATCATGTTGCCCTTTCTGCAGCACTGATGAAAACACTCTAGTGGTCTTGTGTGTGTGTGAGTGTGTAGCACTGGGCGTAGCTCTGGACTGCTGCTTTAATGGCCTTAATGATGTACAGCCGGGAAAATAAGTTATGATCCCCTGCAGATTTTTGCTCTTATTTCACTTGAACAAATGTAAATTCATTTATAATCTTCATAAGACAATACTATTTCTGGCTGTTTTGTTGATATTCTGCCTCTTTCTGTTAAAATAAACGTACCATTGAAACTAGTATAGACTGTCCATTTCTTTGTCTGGGAGAAAACTTAAAAAATAAAATAAAATCAGCAGGGGATCAAATACTTGCTCTCCCCCCCCCGAGCCTCATCAGACACTACTGTATGTGAAGAAGAAAACTGTTGATATGAAATAAAGTAGAGCACAATATTGAAGTGCTTCCTTGCAGTTTTTCTTGCAGCGATGTGTGTTGCTTGTGAGCTGCGTCTGCAGGACAATCAACATATTTTGGCAGCCATCCAACACACTCACACACACGCACACACGCACACACACCTTGCAGTAAATACAGAGCCAGCAGCAGGAGGAAAATGGCTCTGGAGGTGACCTGGATCCACCACCGATAAAAGAAGGGGAAGAAGACCACCCTGACGATGCCTTTCCTGGTCAGTGACGTCCACGGGCTCTCTGGTTTGGCCTTGGCAAACGCAGAACCTAACGAGCAAGAGAACACACACACACACACACACGAGAAGAACTAATTAAGGAAAATGACTCCATGGTGAACAGAAAACTCATCACTTAATACATCCTGGAGTTGCTCTGGAGCCGTGTGTTTCATCTTTCAGTTCTTCCTTGTCTGACTCATCTTTCACACTCCTGTCTTTGTGTTTTCTATACTGTGTATGTACTGAATGAATGTATGTCTTTCTCTACCTCCATCCCTCCACATCTTTCCCTCCATCTACGTGTCTCTTTGTCCTTAAGTCTTCCTGTTCGGTGAAATAACAACGAGGATAAATTTGACTGATCTGCTGAATAATTCAAAGTGTGATGAATATGAGACAGACACAGAGAGATGAGAGCACAGATAGAGAGATAGAGGATTAACAGTGACAGGGGGTTGGCACGGCAACACTGGCATCTCGGGTTCATGTGTGTGTGAGTGTTATGTTGATACCACTGAGCTGACGATGTCGGCTGTCTGAGGATTTTAGGTTCAACAGGAAGCCTGTTTGATGTCTAATTATCCCGACATGACAAAAGGAGGCGCGCACACACACACACACATACACACACGTTTCTTACCTCTAACCAAGTCCACATCTATAAGATCTGGTTTGACATGTCCTGTCTTCTTTGGCTTGTTCCTCAAGCCCTGCAGGGGGAGACAGAGACATAGAGTCAATACCACACAAACAAAGAGGCTGAAACAACATGCAGTCACACAAACACACACACACATACACCTAAAGGAACTCGACTGCAGGTGGAGGCTCTTGTGCATTTTATTCTATTGTAAACACACGCACACACATTGGGTGTTTAAGGCACACACCGTGCGTTCAGGCTCACACAGCTACTGGCTCTATTCTCTAGCTGACAGCATCCACCAGATTCATCTCTACTCTTTCTCGCCAAGTCTGAGAAGAAAAGCTGCTTTTTGCAGGTGGCGATGAATTCAGACGAAAAGAGGAAAAACGTCCCCGAAGACTTTTTTTTCAGTTGTGGAGAAAACCAGCTGCGTCATTTCAAAGGCGTGTGTTGGAGCGCTCATTCATGGCTGTGAGGTTTACTGCTGCAGCTCCCCTGTGGCACGCTGACTTCCTGTGCCAGCAAGTCACTTCCTCCTATGATGCACTCACTTGATCTGAATGTGTGTGAATGTGTGTGCGTGTGAGAGAGAGAGATAGACTAGTGCGTGAGGCACCGAATCTTTACCAGTTACTATAAATGATGACATTCATATGCGCATGACTGCCTCTGTGTGAGTCACCAAGTAGACAATGGCATTTCTATGATGTATTTCTTTATTGTGTTGTACTTGGTTGTTCAACATTAGTGTGATGAGGACGTGGTTAAATTAAAAATGTTGCCATTTTTCAACCAAATACAATTTTCTCTGTTTCGACACAGTGTTCATTCATTTCTTTATTCCAGACCCCATGGGATCCATATCGCCATTTTCCATTTCCATCATTTTTCAAAGGTCAAGTGTTTTTGCTGTGTTGTTGCCTGTTGTGCCCCTGGCTCTGTGATCCATTCAACTAATAAACACAGAGCAAGCACCAATTTCTACTCTTTCATGTTAAATGAAGTCTTTGTTTTGTCTTCTGTGATCCAAATAAATATTCATAAATGTATAGAACTAACAAAACTGCTTTCAAATGTCTGATACATTTATATCTGCACTAGAATTAAATCCAATATTAATTTTGGGTAGATTATTATCTTATTTCATAGCCTTTATATTTAACATTTAAGAACTCTGTGTCTCATAAGTTCTTTCAAAGCTTTTAAATACATTTTTTATGTTCAGATTCCTATTGAACAGAGGGTTGTTAAAACACACAGCGCTCCCCACTTGAATCTGACCATCTCATGCTAATATTTACATAGAGGCCAATCAAGTTTTCTGTTATCAGTCAATGGTCTGATATAGAGCCTTGATGGAGGCTCTTATCTTCAAATAACACAACCAGCGAGCCAATGCGCTGCATGTGTTTGAGTTTGTGTGTGTGTGTGTGAATGGGAGAGGACCGGACAGTGTGTGCGTTTGTCTATGTGTGTGTTCATGCACGGTTAAAAAGAAGCCGATCGATAGCTTCCTCTTGGCAGTAGATTTACCGTAGCGGTGAAGTCCTCTGTAAGTATCTGAACCGGCCACAGCTCTGTTATCTCTGTGCTATTCATAGCTGCTTATCTTTATAAACTAGTTTCTCCTCAGGTTATGCCGCTGGCCCAAAGACAGATCGGCAAAACACGTTTGAATTCCACTCATTCATTTTGAGAGTTGTGCACATTCTTTGTCTTTGGTCAAAATATTGGCACACACCTGACCTGCTGCGCTGCACAATAAACTTTATTTTAACACTGTAATTTGAACCAAAAACCCAAACAGGATATCCTGAAGTTTCCTGTTTGCACCAGCAGGTGGTGACTAGTTTTCTCCTTTCTTCTTGTTTTACACAGTCCTGTCAGTTTCTAACTAATAAACTCCCATAACAACCATGTTATTTTCCAGTGTTTATTCATCGTGTGTCAACTCTAATTACATAAATTCACTTTCTCATTCCATCGAAAAGAGATAGCAGCAAGAAAAATATTTGTTTAGTCATCCTCATTATATTCCAAAGATCATGGCTGATAAGTAGAGCATTCTTGAAGAGCAGCTATGGGGGCTTTAGCGTCATGGTAGAGTAAAGCTGCTGTTCATTGTGACTCATTGGCCTGTGCACTTTCCTGTTATGAGACATGAACCATATTTTTGCTAATTCAAATTGCACACAGTTAAAGAAACTAACATGATGAATCGATAAAATGCTATGACCATAAAAGCACAGCTGTATCTTCATTTCATCAACTACCTTTCTTCTTTTTTTTTTAAAGGTTGCCTAACCCATAAACAGTATTGTTACCCCATAGAGGTGAGGAGCCTGTGCATTTATTTGTGTGTGTATGTGTGTAGACTTTAATCTCATCAAAGAGAGCGTCTATCACCTCTCATTTACAGACCAAGAGAAGCAGAGGTGAGAGCAAGTAGAAACTCCTTAAACCCAAAGATGTAAACATGTTTTATATCCTCTGTCATCATGAGCCACTTTAAATAACTTACTTTAAACCTCAACTTAATCCTGCCCTCAAAAACACTTTAAGAGGCCTTACGAGATCTCACTTTGAGAGCCTTGGATGTAAGAGGACCTCTCATAAAAAATCGAGAAGGGAGTAAAAGACGACGACCTCTTAAAAAAGGTCAGAGGTGAGGAGGCTCTAACTACCACTAATCTGAGCTACGCGGGATTTGCTTCGAGGCATGCACACACCAACACGCACACACAAACAATATTGTCCCAATAACCTCTGATATGAGGCCACAAAGTGGTATTATGAAGCAGTGCAAAAGAGGTCACCTACTAAGCATCGTAAGAGTATCATCCATTTAGGCCTAACAGGGTGAAGGGGGAGGGGGTCCTTCACATTAAAGTCTGTTTATACAACTCTTGTTGTGAAGAACGTTACAGAAGGAATCTGGATCTGATGAATGAGCTCGAGTATCACTACAGGATGAAAAATCTGGATAATAACAAAGATGTGGAGTTATCTACTCCCTATAGCTCTGTGTGGGCTACAAGCTCAAGGCATCACTATCTACAGTTGCTATATGTAAAAAATGACATCTTTGTTGTCGTTTTGAGTCGTCACCAGTCTATGGCACTTTGGTGGTCCTGGGCTAAAAAGTGTGGGAACCCCTGTTATAGAGGAGCAATGCTACATCAGTGTTGAGCTACTTATGATCCGGTGGCGATGAGGGCAAAGTCATATTGCACAAGTTTGCACCCAAGAAAAAAAAAGTAACTTCCTGCATCTCACATCCCAAAAAAAACCTGAATGAGTTTCAGTTGAATGAGAGTTAAAAGAGGGAGGACATGAGGGCACATGTTAATTCCTGTTGAGAAGCGGAGGCTAGGAATGTACTGTCCTACCCAGGCTCGCTCAGCGCAGCGCTGACTGGTGATAGAAACGCAGCTGGGATCCTGATGTTAGATTCTTTTTGTGAATCTTTGATGTGAGTTCACCTGCGACAGGTTTGTGTCACTTAAAGAGTCAGTGTTGTCCACACACACTGGCTGCTGCCGTCCCGATCACATGACTCATGCTAATCCAGCTGTGTTCACACTGCAGACGGGTTCACGTTTGAACTTCTGGAAAGGAATCGCGGCTACAGTGTGAACGCAGATGGGGGTTAATACACACACCAGGAGCGAGCCGTCGAATCAACCAACCACAGTCTAGTTAACTACAGCGTGGGTGAGCACACGTGCACTGTGGGGACGACGGGAGGGATGCCCTCCCCCGCTGAATACTCACCAGAGAAATAAACTGCAGAGAGGAGGAGGAGGGAGGAAGAAGAGATGGAGATGGAGGTGAAGAGAGGAGAGGAGAGCAGAGATGGGCAGGTGACACCCACAGCCAGGAAGGCGAGAGAGGAAAGAGTTAAAAAAGAAAAAAACACTGGAAAAGAACTGGCGGCATGGTGAGAGGCAACGAAAAGTAAACGTAACAAGACAGAGAGAGAAATGGAGGAGTGAAAGTCATAGAAAGAGAAGACTGTCTGAATAAGTAGAGAAACAAAACACAAATAGGGAAATGAAAAACAAACACACGTTCACAATTAGAGCAAAGAAACAGAAGTTTGGAGGAAACAAAAAGTCAAACAAACGAACCTTTATTTCTCTCTGCTCCACCGATTTCTCCCAAATCTGTTGGTCATAGGCGCCAATCTGGGGAAACAAGAAAAACAGAAAAGAAGTTAATGATGAGAGATGAAGAGTAGAGCTACAGAGGTGAGAAAACAGAGCAGAGTTTTAGTTCACACCAAAAACCACAACAAAGCTGAAGTTCCCTTCAGTATTCTTTCACATCAGTGAGTAATAACCTCAGTGAACAGGACAATGTTTTTCTCATGAAGGATCCCTCACAGGAGCTGAAAGGACTCATTTATAATTATGTAATTCCTCGGTTTTCTCTCCTTGAGACTGAAATTGAAGTGTCACCTCCCCTTCATTTTGTCGGCCACAGAGTTATTATTTTAAGACATAACAACAGAGTGTGAAGGGTCTTCAAGAACAGATCATTATGATGAGTGTTTTGTTTGTGTGGGAGCTGGAGATTTAAAGCTCTCGCCTCTTGACGGGAGCCGTCACGACTGTGTTAAAGATTTTTCTTTTTAAAGAGCCGCAATGTTGAATGGAGCCACAGAGACGCATGGACAACCCAAGTTTAAACAGACCGGAGGCAAAGTTGTGCCCAAACACATGCAGAAACACATGAGAGGCATCATATTCCAGTTCATTTGACATTTTCTGTATCAGTTTGTTGCAGCACAGCAATGTTTAACTTTATACTGATTGTGCGAAGACTGATACACACATTGGAGACAACACATCAAATCAGTCGATACGTATAATAGCAAAGAGCGCTGGGGACAATATGTACAGCGGTGCATATCTGATTCTAAATAAGTCTGAGCTTATCGTGTGTGTCAAATGTTTTCTGGGTTAACCCCCCTCCCCTACACGGGCACGATGGAGCCGAGTTTTGTTTATATACCAAGCACACGCACATGTTAGCATGCTAACAAACATGATTCACATCCTGCCACTAGTTTCAAATTATGCCTGTGATAAATAGTTTGTGGCAGTTCAATGTTTCCCCGGCAGCAAGTGTATGGGAACATAAACAAAGCAGGGTCTGATATTTGTTGTTGTTGTTGTCTTGCGAAGGCTTTTCAAGCGTTTAGACTCACGCAAATGTTTTATGGAGGAAGGAAGTGCACACACACAGAGCTTAGAGGTCACACATGCATTTGGTGACTAATGCTAAAAGTAAACAACTTGTTTGTTCATAAGAAAACTTCACGTTTTACTGATAAATGCAATATTTCCATGAGAAATTCTAAACTCTTGAGCCGCGCGGGAGGAATATGTCGGGTTGAAGAGGTCGAAACACTTTAGAAAACCAACCAAACCAATATTTACAGTATGTGTCGTTTTCTCTTTCTCTTATTTACTTCCATGTTGCTTTTTTGTCCATGAATTTGAGGTAAAACCTGTGAGACTGGTCCAAAAGAGGTCAGGTTCAACCTCAGGGTAGTTTACAAGAAACCTCTCTGACGAGATGAACGTGTCCTTTAGCCAGTATTTATCACTGTCACACACACACACACACAGGGCGGGTGTGTGTGGGGGTGACTCTGGGGAAATGCATGCGACGCCACCTGTCACTGCACAGAGAACACTGGGATCAATAGACCTGCACAGTGTGTACACGAGGCTGGTGGAGTGAGAGATCTATGACACAGACACGTACAGTATGTAGCGTGTCCATACACCACTGACAGGACAAAGAGATGGTCAGAAAGTAAAAGAGACAGAGATACACAACGAGAACAAGATTTATTTGTTCTCGTCTGACCTTGGAGCGCACAACACAAACACAACCCAAGGTCAAACTGTGCCTCATTTCACCCTGTCTGTGTTGTTACAGCAGCTTCTTCTTTCTCCTTTTTTCAATCTGCAACGTCAAAACCAGCAGATAAAAGACGATAGGAGGCCAACGTCACACAGATCAGTTGCTTTTTCATAAAGCGTGTGTGTTTCAAACACATAAGAGGATCAGCTGATGCTCTGACCTCAGCAGATCAGTGTATTCCTGGGAGAGTGTGTGTGTGTGTGCGTAAGGCGTCGAGTCTGGGTCGGCCTGCGAGCTCGCCAGTGGAAACTCTGCATCTTTAATGAGATTTCATTAAACATGGATAGAGAGAGAGGAGGAGGGAGGTCGAAGGCATGTGAGGAATAAAATGAGGAGAGACAGAAACAGAAGAGAGAAGAACTGAGGATGAAGAGAAAGTGGCTGTGATGCAGGTTAAAGAAGGACGTTCTCATTCCTTCCCCTCTTCTCTCACCTCCCATTGTAACTGCAATAACATCACATAGACACACGACACGTCCCTATCAGTCTTCATGTCTATACATCAGTGTCTGTGCTATAACACTCCGATCCTCACTACAGTATGTGACATCCCAGTGACCAGATACCAGCACGAGACGCAGGTCACACAGCTTTACTTGACTGTCATTACTGCCACTGTATCGCACGTTGAATGCTTTGCTTTCATTCTGAAATGAAGCAAGTGGCTCCAACGCCGTGGACATCCAGCGGGTCACGTTGTAGAATTACTGTGTGCCCCAAGGTGAAACCAAAGCTAATCTCCGAGAAGCATCCACAAGCTTTCCTGCAGCCGGCGCAAAGTAATTCAACTTATTTACTGTAACTTGTTTGGTCTGCAAGTCGTTAAGTCCGGAGTTCATGTCGCTGCATGTTCTTCTCGCTGACCTGACGTGAGACCAGGAAACGAGGCAAGTACGTGGCATTCCTTATTTTTCCTGCCTTTTAGCATTGTTTACACGATGATTATGAATTACCGTGTTATGTTATTGTGTCATGGATATAAATATGGTCAGACCGTTTGGCCGTGAAAACTTGATACATTCTGAAACGACACCACTGTGATATATGACAGTAATAAACCACGTTTATTTAACTGCAGCGTATTAACCAAAGCAAAGTAGCAAATAAATAAGCTGATATGGACAAGGAGTCCTGGAAGTTCTCAAAACAGAAAGGGAATCAAACCGTCTACAACTCCATGACAAATGGACAAACACAACGTTCAAAGGAGGATGAAGTGATACGATCAAAAGCTACTAAATAGACTTGATTTGGAGATTGTTTTGTCAGAAAATTGTTTATCTGGCCCTCGAAACAAAAATAGCAACTTTGCCAACAACAACTATCTACAATGATGAACTGAAAAACTAAAAACAAATTTAATCCTATACTATAATCTAGTACTATAATTCATTCACAGAGACCTGTGTTTATGCTGTCTGTTACGTCAACAGCAAAGATCATCGTCTCCATTCTTCTGTTTGGCAGCAGGAATTAACTGTTTATCACTGTGTCTATTTTGTTTTAGCCCAACGCAACATTAATGCACCACGGTTTAATACTTAAATCTGTTTTATAGTATTTCACATTATTATTGTCAGGTTGTGACACGTGTGGATCCTGAGGCGCCACCAGAGGAGATCAACTGTTCCCAACGCTGGAAAACATTAAATCAGACGTCTGACTGATTTACTGTGTGACATCTGGGCTGACAGCTAATTTTCCACATCACTCAACCTATTAAAATATACACACACACACACACAGAGACACACACAGACGCCACACACACACACTCAGACTGGAGAGGATATTGAGTGTATGTGGAGGGCAGCCAGAGGGCAAGCATGACCAGAGCAGGGAGATAAAGGAGGAGAGGGGGTGCAGATAAGAAAGAAGGTGTGGGATGGAAAGAGGAGTAAATCACACACGCACACACGCGCGCACACACACACACACACACCTTGTTACATCATGGAGTAGCGAGTTAACTGAGATCTGGCGGAGTGGAATTAACGGTACTGTAAATCCTCTTATCGCCACACGCACTCTCATCCTTACATCATCCGTTTGATCGTCCTCTCCCAAAATAAATTAGTTCTTAGAAAACATGACACTTGAATTCCTCAACTTGCCTCTCCATCATCATGTTTTGTTATTAATATGAGAAAAACTACTTTAAATGAATAAAATATGTCTTTATCGGCCTCTACAGGTTAAATATTCTCGGCCTCGGTGAAATGGCAAATAACTCGTCAATGATTTTACTGAGAAAAAATCACAGACTCCGGTGATTTGACAGTCAAATCAAGAGCTGAGAGAGTGCACCAGAAGGCAAGATGATGATGATGAGGCCAAGACGTGTGCTGCTGCGGCAGTGCTGGGGTCACCATGGCGACGGATGGAGGGACGATCCATGCGGGGAGAGGGAGAGAGGGATTATGTCGGCGAAGCAACACGGTTATATAACGACTGCCTCTGCAATGGAGGGAGCGCTACACACAGAGACACACACAGTGGGACGCTGGTGGAGCAGGTTAACGTGTGTGTGTCCACACAGCAGAGAGACACTTGTGGGATTTAACACATTAACGCACTTATCAGCTGGGACTGATCTACATTGTCGTTCATCTCTTATCTGTTGTGACAGACGAGCCGGGGATCAAGTGGCATCAAGCTGAGAGGGACCCGCGTGTCAGATCACAGGGGCGCGTGCTGACTTTTCAAATACACAACATTTGCTTGGCATTGACTGACTGGCTTTGAAGCTGCTCTAATGGATCACATGTGTAATGTGGGATATGTCATTTGCGGCAGTGATGACCCTCCAAAGAGTAATCACAAGTGAGTGGCTGCTCTCGGCTCCACAGAGCCGTTCAGCATCTCTCAGCTCATTGTTGTGATTTGTTAAATCTCGTTTTCACGACTCTCGTTGCGCACAATGTGGCGGCTCTTTTGTTAAGACGGAACTGGCGCAAACTGGCCGACAGTCAAAGTAAATAACTTGCATTCAGGAGTGGGATACGTCCCTAAGGAGTTGGTGGAGACCAAAACAGAGAGCAGCACCCAGAGACACGTCTCCTAATCAGAGTTAATGGGAGTGTATCATTTATCAGTGAGATTAAATATTGATATTTATATAGGTTTAGTGCAAAACAATTAGTCTGCTCATTGATGAAATAATCATAATAAAAAAACTAATGGTGAACTGATGAATCCACTGTAACACGGGTCACTGAGGAGCTGCCAGTTGAAATATACTGTAGATAAGTAACTCTTCATTTTCCTTTCCTACTTCCTTCCTACTTGCAAGTAAATCCTGAGAGTCTCTGCAGTGAGACGGTCTGTGGTGGAAAATCCCTCACCTACTTGAGGCAACTTAATAACATATATCTGTCTAGGTGTGGCCATTTCTGACACACTCGTTAACCACCAGTGCAAACACACAGAGACAGCGACCCAGTGTGCACACAGTGCTGCTTTCAGTTTCAGAGGGGTATGAAATATTTTCAGAGAGAGTTTAATGGACACACATTTTCATTAGAAATAATGTTAAAGCATATTTTTTTAATCAATCATCTTGGTCAACCAACGGCCCAGAATGTCAGGATGCCGATCAGCTGACTAATCAATTAATCAACTAAATAATTTCACCACTGATAATAATGATCATGTTCCAAAAAAAAGACTGCACATGCTGACATAAAATCAGCAATCGTTACTGATCACAGCCACTTGGAGAACAAAAGACAGGAGGTGGAGGTGTGGTTCACCGCAGAAATCCAAAACGGATTCACTGACTGAACCAGTGAAAGAACAATTAAAAGGAATTGGGGTCAGACAGCTGGTTGTGGCATGCAGATTAACCTCTGTGCCGTGTTGTCACGCTGCTATGGCAACATACGGAGAAGTGTGTAAGATCTATTCTCAGCTCCAACAGGTGTGTGTGTGTGTGTGTGTGTGTGTTTGTGTGTGTGTGTGTGTGCGTGTGTGTGTGTGTGTGCGTGTGTGACAAATGGTAAAACCTCCTTTTTAGAAGCGCCACACACACAACATTTACTGAGTGGAAATCTTTTTTCTTTGCCGCTTTCCCTCTTGAACTTCACACTGTAAACAACTGAAGTCAAAAAATATGTTTTTCACAGTTGTTTCCGCTATGATGATTAATCATAGCGGCTGTTTTTAGCCTTTCGGCATGTGCGCTGATCAATAACAACCAATGAGTACATTCCTTTTGTGGGTCAACAAACTTTGCAGGCAAACTGCAGATTGGCTGCATTCAGTTTAGACATTTTGTTTTTGTCTAGAGAAAAATAAGGTATTGTGTAATTTTTCATTACAGGCTTTTGTCCTTTTTGTTGCTGTTGTCTTTATTTATTGATTTCACATTTTCTAAAAGTTTACTGCAGTGCTTACCTGGCACCTGTGATGCCATTTTGAATGACAAAAGTTAGTCATTTTCAAACAGTAAAATGTTGTCTCAATGTGATTGTTATTGTGAATCCTGTATTCATAAAAGACCAAGAAAAGTGGCAGATTTGAGAAAATGAACGGAGCCAATTTGTGGCACTTTGCTTAAAAAATGACTTGGCAGATTGATCAGTAGTTCCTGATATATATAAAGTGCCAACCTGTGATTTTCTGACTTTGTGTGGTAGCTGTTGGTGTTACACATTCACCGATATGTAATAGGCAAATCGACCATTTATGTGCCGTCGTCTCTACATTTAACCACATCCTGTAACGATCCCATCACACACGGCCGATGTTATTGATGAAGGATATATTCCCTCTGAGGCGCTCTGATCCTGCAAAGTCATAAACGTCCACTAATCTCACCCACATACCAAGGATATGAACTGTGTTGTTTATGTCTTAAATTAGGCCTTTAATCCACTGCACAAAGAGGATATCAGATGATTTATTACAGTGGAACTTTTAAAGAAACTGGTTGCCAGTTTCCTATTTGGCAGAAGCAAATATTTTGTCCGACCTAAAAAAAGACACAAAGTCTGTCTGGTTCCGTGGCAGATATAGACGACATTGGCACTCTGGTCAGAAACACGACTTGCACACAAATATGACACTGAATCTATTTGCAGCCTGATTTGAGACGGCACTGTCAGAAATATCCTGTGACTCATACGGAGTGCTGGCTGTGGAGCCGAGGACGTTCAGCTTCACAGACCTGCTTGGGAATCGTTCAACCTCTGCGCTGGGGGGTCTCTCATTGTCCTGCTCCTGGTCATATCGGGAACTAGCACGGGATCATGGGATTTTTCTTCCACTCTCACGGTGAAATGCTGAATAAAGCCATTACACATGAGAAACACTCCTGGAGGGTCTGCGAGACGAGTTTAGCTCGTTTCTGTGATAACTTATGATCCAGATGTTCAGGAGGGTTTTTTTTTTAATCTTAGACTTCTTCTCCGAAAAACAAAGAGACCCAGTGATTCAATCCAGTAAAAACAACGAATAACACTGTTTCATATTGGAAATCTGTTTCTCCTGTTACGCTCGATGAACACAAGACATTCAGGGGGAGTTTGGAGAGCTTGTTTCTCTGATAGACGTCCAATAAAAGCTCCTCAGTTGATTAAAATAGATATTCACATCAACAATCAAGGAGGTGAAAATGTGTCTTAGGACTGCTGATGAAAAAGTGTGGATAGATTGAAAACATATTCCTTATGTTCGTGTGGAAAAGTTATACATTGTACCTTTAACATACAGTCGTGTTTAGGGTCAGGCTTTATTTGACTAGTATGATTGGGTTGTTTGGTTGACAGACAACAGACTTAGCAGGCATCTATTTACATTTCTGAAATAACAGAAGAAATGTAAATATTAGGGTAGTCAATTGATTAAATTACAATCACAAGTCTGTATACATTCCATACTAAGACAGAATCACAAAACACGCAAGTCCTTCAAACAATTAATCCAGGTGCTGGACTGCAAAGAAAACCCTAAAGTGAACTGCACACTAGATTCTGCTCCTGAATCTTTTCATATGAGTGTCACCACGTGTGACGTTTTGGGTCCAGGCCCGTCATCAGACCATACTATTCCAAAAGTTTTAAAAAATCTGTCTTCATAGGAACTGTTTTCTTAGCAGATAGCAAGTTATTATTCAGAGTTTAATCTGAGATAACAGGACTCTGATTGTAAATGTCTTGTAAGCAACATGCTACGTTTCATTAACCTCCATTGTTCTATGATGAAAGGTCAGAGGTGGCCATCTCAAAATGCGACTTTCAGCGACTACAATCAAAAGCTCAACCTGGAGGGAGACCAGCCCCTCGTCCTCATTCTGATTCCATCACGATGACAGCATCCACAACACCACACACCAAAACCACTGGTGTGAGCCAAGGAAACAAACGCGAGCCGTTTTCCACCACACGAGGCCAGTTAGGAGTCATTTTAAAAATACGCACACTTAAATACTCTCCTGAGGGTTGGGCTTGTTTATTTGGCGGGATTTCAGGTGTTCGTTTAAAGCCAAACCTCAGAGTATGTTTCGCCCTCGTATTTTTAGCAAAGTCAAAGAGGGACTATAATATACGCCTGCCTCTGCCCTTCAGGCCCGGCTATATCTGCTGTGTTATTGACCAGTTTCATGGATCCCAGGATGCACAGGGATAGAAGTAACAGTTGGAGATAAATAAGAAATCTTCTTGTCCTGGTGACTCAAACGGCTCAGACAAAAAGGGCCTTGGTTCTGACGTGGAAAATCCACAAACATGATCTTCAATAGAGTATCTGTGTCGCGTCTCATTTACACTCAGATAGTCAGGAGAAACAAAACAACAACCTCATAACAGAGGTGCAGAAGCCCTGAGGACAGACTGGAGTCATCTGCTCCTTAGGAAGGGCTCCAGTCATGACTCAGCAGTTGCAGTGAGTGGTGAGCCTCTGCCCAGACAAGCTTTTAATCCAGTTTCTTAGACTAATCTTATGGATCAAAGACCGAATTGAAGACTTGAAACCTTTCGATTGTTACCAGCAACTAAAATTTGGGACAAATCTGAAAACCCAAATAAGAAAAAACAAAGTAGTGTTTAGAGTTCAGGGGTAGACTTCAGCCTGATCTGATTCTAGTGAAAGCGTCTGTTGCTGCCTCCATCTGCCAGGTGCCAGCACAAGATCAGAGAGAGAGTGGATGTAGAGGAAATAAAAAAAATACAGGCTGAGAGACAGGGCAAGAGGAGAGGCAGACGGGGTCATAACGACACAGGGAGACAGGTCTGTGAGGACAGAGAGCCGGGGTGTAAGCTGAGAGCTACAGGGTAGGTGGGTGGGTAGGGGGCAGAGCTGGAGTCCATCAGAGGATCTGATATCTGAGACCATGGAACAAGACGACACACAACACCGGGCCGGTTTCACACTGTGCCGAGCGGCCCGACTCGGCTGCTGCTGCTGCTGCCGCCGCTGACAGGGCCGCAGGGTTCACTGCCAACACACCGAAGGATCAATAGGGGTCTGCTCGCTCAAATATCACAATGTCCGTTGTAACTCTGTCTCCTCTGTCTTTCTTTTTCAAAAGAAAAAGAAACCGAACAGCAACAGAACACGTGAGATTATAGCAGCTGTATTTATAGAGGGTATACTAGACAGGAAGTTGCTACTTAGAGACGGCACTGCCACCACAGACTAATCTGCCCTTTATCTTTAAACTGTAACTGTTTCAGTGCACACTGGACTGACTGAATTCTTCTTAAAAACAAACAATCAAGAATGTATATAGTTTTGTGTATGTAAAGGTTAACAGTGAGCCTGCATCACATTAGCATTTTTTTTTTAACATTGAGGTCAGTTTCAAAATTTTATATTGCACAAGAGCAGAAACAAAATTCTTACATGCATGAACTCTTGTTAACCTTTTTATTAGGCTAAGTACAGGTCTTTTTTTCATGGTTGCTACGTTATTGTTTTATACTTTTAAAGTCGAAATAGCATTAGTAAGTTTATCATTCATACAGAAGATACACTCCAATCTGCATCTTCTTGGTTTTGCCCACTCAAAATTGAAATATCTACAGGATATTCTGATTTAACAGCACTTTTTAGACAGACAGATTTTCATACTATTATGTACAACCAGAATTTTTGTTTTGCTTTTTTAAATTTTCCATTTTTTCCATCTTTCTTCTTCCTGTTCTCTTTAAAAAAACAAACCTTTTGATACTGACATTTTTGATACTTTTACAACAAAAGAAAAGTAGAGAAGGTGCCTGGGGAGTCTCTTCATACATTGATTGATGCATCTGCACATCCATGTGTGTGTATGTGTAAACACACGTGTAGCCAGTCAGGC
>JARUPV020000089.1:0-25000 GCA_030347415.2 Decapterus maruadsi | reverse complement strand
GAAGTGACCACAGACTTTCTGGACTACACTGTTTGTTTTTGATGGAAAATTCATGGTTGAGATGTTGTGGAGAAAGTTTAGGTCAAGTCATATTTCACAACATCAGAAACTGTTTCTTTTCAAGGCTAATTCATTCCAGCTTGGGGAATTTGCTTGTTTCCCCTTCAATACCCTAGAACTGGTCCAAACCAACCAAACAAACCAATCTGGTGTTATTTGAAAATAAATCTTTCATGCAGCCAGTTACTGTAAATGCCAGATTTTTCAGTTCACTCTCATTTCAAATACTATTTGGACATATTACCAATAAGGCGCAGCATACTTACGACTCTAGTACGGCCAATAGTGGGTCAGCCTCCACATTCTCCTGCATCTGATTGGCCTGGTCTCGACTAAGGCGGATGATGTCACAAAGCGTCTGTGATGCGTTTGATTGTCTCTGAAAGATAAGATTGTTGAGTATATTAGTAACACTGCTACATAATGACAGGTCGACTCACAGTGCAGCAGGCTTTGCACTCACCTCCTCATCTTTACCAGTATGGATGAGCTCTGTGAGTCTCTGTACCAGCTTCTCCTCATTCAGCCACTGGGAGGGGAAAATCAATACGTTGCATTAAGATGAGTTCAAGGCTCTTTTTTGAAAAAGAAAGGGGGGGGTTACACAAAAATAGCTGATTTGCTTACATGGAGGACCTCCTGCCTCAAGGGGGCAGGCTCCACACAGCTGATGAGGCGAAGCAGCAGGTCCATCATGGCAGAGGCGTCAATATGTTTCAGCACCAGACCTATGAAGCCTTCCTTTTTCTTTAGAAAGGTGATCACCTGGGGAAATGAATAAGTATTTTTTGTTTTAGTCCATTTTGACAAGACAATAGATCAACACGGTGAGCTGTGATCTGTTCCACTGTACCTGCTCAGTTTTCCTGGCAATGAGATTGCCAATAGTTTTGCTGAAGAAGCTGGCAAGTAACGGGTTGAGAGGCGGGTCCTGCTCCAAGAAGTGGTAGAGCATCTCCAGGAGAGACTCGTCAGCGCCCAGCTTATCGTTTATAATGGACACGTCTGACGTCAGGAGCTCACAAGCAATGTTGGGAAATCTTAGGGGAAAACACATATGTTGGTTTTCTGAACTTTCAGGCCTTTTTTTTCTACAAGAGGGGGTCTTTTCTCTCTCTCTCCAACCTTATTATTCTTTCACTTCCTCTTTGCATCTGTATTGAGCTTTGTTCATATGTTTATGTAAAAGCTGATAACCATTCTGGGTAACACTTTATAATAACTATCCGTTATAACTAGTTAATAGATCTTTAGTAAACTGTTAATTAATGAGTTATCAATGACTTAAGTGTTTGTTAATGGTTTATAAAATGCCCTGTAGATAGTTAATAGACCATTCATAAATTGTTAGTAAATCAGTTGTAAATGACTTGTTAAATAGCAGTTAACAATTTGTTAAGGATTTATAACTGTGCTTTATAGATATTCAATAGATAACTTACAAGCTGTTAGTTAACAAGTTATAAATGACTTGTTAACTGTATGTTAATCATTTATAACTACACTTTATAAATTAGTAATAGATCATGAACAAGCTATTAGTGAATTACTTACTAATGACTTGTTAACAAACACTTAACAAGTCATTGATAACTCAGTTTACTAATGATCTATTAACTAGTTATAAAGTGTTACCTATATTCGGAATGTGTACTCAATTGCTTCAAGTAAAAATGACAATAAAACTCACTTGAAGCGGCTCCGCTCCTCCAGGTCAGCCGGCGGCTCTGTGGTGATGAGGCTGACCAGCTCCTGCATGCAGTGGTCCTGGGAGAGGAAGAGGAGCAGTCGACGGTTCTGGGCCTTGCATTCCTGCAGGACGTCGTCCTCCTCCATCAGTTCTCTCAGCGTCACGTCCTCCCTGTCCAGCAGCTGGTCGATGTGGGAGGTGGTGTGCAGGTCAAACTTCCAAAACATGGTTGCCGCTGGGACGGGGGACACAGCCCTAGGTCGTTGGAAGACAAGCGGGAGGGATGGTGAAGAAAACAGGCAGGTAGAAGGGAAGGGGGGGAGGGCATAGGGAGGGCCAGCAGAGGCCAGAAATAAAAAGAAAAGGGTGAGGAAGGGAAGAGTAGAGGTGGGGAAGGAAGCAGGGGAGAGACACTGATGTAAACAAAGATGTCAGCTTGAGGATTACACTTTCCTGTCCTTTTATGTCACAGGCTGTGTTTACATGGAGTACAGTGTTATTGTAATGACACAGTCTTGATATTCTGATTTAGCAAAATCAAATTAAAGTGGAAGGTATTTCAGTTCATGATGAAATAATGAAGAATATTTAAGATCTGTATAGGTTTGGATAAAATTCTAGTTTCCAAGGGATTCTGCAATAGAACCAAGACGGTCTCTACTGTTATACGGTGCTTTCAGGTTGCCCAAGGCTTCTGTAGGTTTGAATCTTGTTCCTTTATGTGTGCATGGACTGCTCAGTGTGAAGTCTGCAGTGCTGCTGCATCTTCACAACACGGTGATAAACCATCCCTGTCTGTGGTGACTGCGCTGATAGGAAAATTCAGGCTTCACCTGGTGATCTGACAACAACCACGAACATCCTCTGAAAGCTCTTTCCATGCAGCTACCAGCTGACGGCGCTGGGAGTTAAGGCGGATAACCTTGACTTGTCACCAGAGGTTCCACATGTTCAATATGCATGAAAGACAATCTTCAATGAGATCATAGAGATTACAGCACATTAATCATGACGCCTCCGTCCACAGCCTCACTGCAGCTGATGGGGGTCCAGCTCCAGCTCAATTCACAACAAAAATAAAACTACAAGATACTTGTGTTTAAAACTGTTATCAATGACAGAAGAGAAAATTATATTGATTTATCTACCTATATTTCTTGATTTTTCAAAAAATAGGCCAAAAAAAACAGGCTACACCTACACCACTACCGTCAGTGGTGGTCGGCTGAGCTGTGACTCCTTCAGTCATCTCACAGGGATTCGTGTGTTGAGTCACGGTGCTCTCTGGGGGATAAGCTACACAGCACTGGTGACAAAATTGGAACGTCTCTGAAAACAAGCACCGATCTTTAGCTTCCACTGACGTCAGCTTCTTCGTATTTATTATTGACCGCTCACCACATCTGAGCAAAGTGTACGTTTTATCGTTCCACTGATGACATCATTCTCTCTGATCATGCTCCTATGTTTCTTGATTTGTTTTTTGTTAATTCAGAGACTAACTGAGTAGTCCATGCTTTTTTTGACTGAAAATAATAAACCCCGATGTTTCCTCCAATCTTCTCTGGAACACAGTTAAGGCCTACACTCAGGGTGTGGTTATTTCTTATGCTGCCAATAATAGGAAGAGGAGGACAGACAGAGTAAGAGCAGTTGAATGGCTTTCAGAAATAGCACAATCTTCATCTCATGCAGACTAGAATCACTACTGTCAGGCCTGTCCTCGAAGCCGCACTTTGACGCAATGCAGACAAATGTTTGTTTAACACACCTCATAGGTAACTAAACCGGCCTCATGCTTCAGACTGGAAACTAGAGCATTTAAGACGATAACTAACCATTGTATGAGAAGCAATATACAGGTGCATCTCAATAGAGTAGAATATGATGGAGGTCAGCAGTGTCCTCCATGAACCAGACTCAGGAAACCTTTGCAGGTGTTTGGAGTTAATCAGCTGATTGAGTGTGACATCATTAGATTAGGTGAACCTTTTCAATTCATTTTAAGATTTTTAAGATTTTTTTTCTAAATGTAAGCCATAATCATTTCAATTAAAAGAATAAAGACATTAAATATTGCCTGTGTGCAATGAATCTATACATTTAGTTTCACTATTTGAATTGGACAACTAAAATAAATGAACTTTTCTTTCACACCTGTAGATCACCTGCAGCTGTTTTGAGTATCCAATTAATATTTTCGGCACAGTTTCAGTCAGCTGAACCAATGATATATTCAACAGAGCAGTTGGTCAGATTCCCTTACTACTGTTGAAGATGCTCCTGCTGAGCTATAGGTTGCTATTACGTTATATACTATTATCTACCAGTAAGTTTAAACTAAGTTATCTATATGTGGATGATGTATTGCTGCACATGTGCTACTGTGGCAAATCTCTCCTCTCATACCCTCAGAACCCTGATTGCCAGGGTTGCCAGGTCTGTGAGGCGAAAGCAGCCAAACAGCAACTGAAAACCCGCCGGACCGGGTTGGTTATATGCTGCGGTGGCGTCACACAAGTGTTGGAATATTATGTGTGTGTCTGTGGGGGCATGCAGGTGACGTATCTGGGGATATGCTGATCTGACTCAGAGTCAGAATTTGTATGTAATCTGTATGCAACAGGTCTGCCAAACCCACAGACAATTTTTTTTAACCCACGGCACTAAAAAAGTAAACCTGGCAACCCTGTTGATTCCTCATCTGGTTCTAAACCCAAAAGTTTTTCTCTTCAGGAATTCATGTAGTTGTGATCAAGAAAAACATCCTATAGGCTTATACTGTATGAGACCTGACTTTACAGTCTAGTTGTGTTTATACTCACACTAATGTACCATACTTTTTGTGGAAGAAGTCAAGGCTAAATTAAGCTACAAGATGAACACTTAGAGGAACTTTGGATTAGTCGGTTTAAAGTTTACATTAACTTTTTACTTCTAGTGATTTTATTTAGACTTCACAAAACATCAACAGGTTGATCTGAGGAAATAGGACGTGGTTTACGATGTACGCGACACGGTCCAAGTCAATGTAGTCATAGTCTATATATTACAAAACGGCAACGTGCTCATACGTACCAGTGGATGAAATGTGGATATCTTTAATCAGACCTCCCCCACGGGCAGGCAGGCATTTGTGTTTGTGCAGACAACAGAGAGTGTGGCGAGGCCTGGCATTTATCAGCATGGGTCTCCTCTTAAAACACAGGCCTCTTTAGGAGATGAGACACTGAGACGCTCACCATAACCTGCAAAACACAAAGAGAAGAATGACCTTGTTATCAAACAATTCAGATACGATTTCAGATCTGTACAAAGGAAAATGTGCAAAAGCTTTAAGCACTTGAGAAAGTTGGATTCACACACAAAATAACACCAGAGTGAGATCTGATGGCTTCCATATTCACTCTGCAAGTTGTACTGTGACATGTCTGAGTTTATTTGCCTCACTCGTCATATAATGGGACTATTGGACATGCACACAGGATGATGATGATGCCAAAATGATACATTATCTAGCTCTAACAGTATCAATAAAGCTGTTAAAATATTCTAACCACACCCATCCCTACTTGTGGTCTTCTTCTTATTCAAAGCTCACAATATCCAGGGAGCAGATTCACTGTTCCCTGCTGCCGGCCATCACTCACACAAAACATACTGCAAATAAATGTGAATTTCTTGATTTATAATAGTAGTTTGAGATTGGCTAAAATGTCATCAAAACCCCAAACGTATTTTAAAAGCCTAAAATCGATCAGAAGAAACTGATACATCTGTGAAGCACGATGCATCCTGGTCCTTTGTTTGTTTCATAAGTATAAAGTAATCTCTACAAAAAAATTAAAACATTCAAACCTACAGAATTCAGATTTCTATTTAATAAATAGATGCAACGCTGTGTCCATATGTTAATAAGGCATTGTAGTATATAGATAGATTGATGACAATTAAATAAACTATATAAAAACCCAATCTATTGTTTTGCTCTTAAGCCATATTTTGCAGGTGTCCCACACATCCATGTTGTTACTGTGAAAACTAAAAGTACAGGAAAATATGAAAAGAAATAGACTAACAAATAATACACATGCATACCATACATGGATTTCAGTTTTCATGTCAATGAAAAAGTAATGTAATGGTTAAAACACATCATGTCATGTATTTAAATGTTTGAACAAATATTAGTGTTGTGTGGCAGTTTCAATAAAATGCAAACAATTTATCTAACTTTCAGTAATCAGCTTGTAAGGACGTGACAGTTCTACAGGATACGCTTTAGCAAAACATAAAGCTTAAGATTGAGGACACGCTGATTTTAAACTGCTACACAACACAAACAATAAACCAAGATTTAATCAACGTCCCTTTTTGGTCTCTCGTTGCACTACAATGAAGTGCACACCATCAGACTATAGTAAACAGAGGATGCATCTTTAAATGATGGAGAAGGAGTACTTGATGCTTTCGTGACTAAGCAAGTATGTTTGGTTTGTTTTTCCTCACGTGGTAACTATGGCAGCTACCTCTGGACAATCTAGTACAGCAGCAGTGGCAAATATAATTGCACCGGTTTTGTTTTGTACAACCTAACAAACTTCTCTGGGCAACATGCTCTCTCAACTGTTGATCGTGGAAGTAAAGCACGGGGAGGAAATCAAAGTGCTTCCTCCTTTTTCTTTTCCTTTTTTCCTGGGGAGGACCTTTCCTTGCACATGCAGCAGGAGCAGCGTCCATCTGGCATACATTTACAGAGTACACAAGTGCAGTAATAACCCTGTTGAACGCTCCCTGTGGACACTGAGCAGGGCAGCAAATGCTTGACTTTACATCCAAAATAGAACCCGCTAGAGGCGATCGCAACAAAAACAGTCTACTGGCACATATAACAGACGATGAAAAGAGGAACAATGGTACACATAAAGGGGCATACGTGTAAATGTTGCAAGTCGACAGCAGTCTGTAATTAGGCAATTTAAAACGCAGCAAGCAAAATGAATTTCAACCCCAACCCCCTCTGTTCCATATGTGAGCTCCCCTTTGCATGCTGAAGGTAAATAAAGATGCAACTGGTGACAACCGAATGTTTAACATGTTGTTCCAGATACTTAGCAGCCTGTGCTAGCAAATGATCAACCAATCTGCAATAGTGCACTTCAGAGTACAAACAAAAGCTACAGTTTTCATCAGCCTGTCGCTGCTCACTTGCACTTATGTGCCTTGAAGTTGTAAAATGAGATGACCAGACCTGTACCTTGTGCTTGATACCAAGTTGATGGTCCCAGAGCACTGAAGGAGATCTTTATGAGAGTAAAGGCCGGTCTGTTAACTGGTGCTGTGATATTCCCTCACAGATGTAAAGAGTCCCTGGTGCTGCTTCAGTCACATCACTGATTATCTTGGTTAGCTGTCAAACTAAATAAGCCAGGGCTTCAGACTTTGATGCACTCAGTGGGACGCTTGTCAAAATGTACTTTAAATCCTATGTACTTTAACATGCCAGATCAATTAATAATAATTAATAATATGTATATGTATCTCCTTCCCCAAGACTATCAAACAATGAGAGACATGCTGATATGTAGCTAAAAAAATGTAAACTGAGCTGCCTTAGCCTTGGCATGAAGTGCACATCAACTGACTTGTGGCAGGAGCTCAGATTTCTGTTTACTTCAACTCCAGTGGAGGCACCACTACTAGAGATTAAAGAATTAAAAAAAACGGACTTAGATTAACGTTACAGTAATTGAAGTGCTCGCGGTTAATTACACTCCACAGCTGTTGTACAAACACCAAGTCGTCTTCTTCTTTTTAATCCACCGGTAACTAACGTACAAACCGACCTACACGGTGTGTACTTGATTTACTAACTCAGCAAAGGCTTCGTTGTTGCTGGCCTCTGCCAAATCAGAGAAGCTGCACTGAACACTACTTACATCGTTGGTTAGGTAACTACTGGATAACAACGAAAATACACATAACATGTCAACGAGGGGGGGAAAAACACACCAACAACGATGGTAGCAAAACACAGCTGATCGTTCCTAACTTTGCGACTGTTTTACGTTAACTAGCCTTGACTAATCTAACAATTTAACAGTTTGATTTGGTTAATGTGGCCGATTGGCCGTCATCGGGTTCTCGATCAGCGTTAGTTGGCGGTTGTTAGGCACTTATTTATAGATTTGGCAACCAGTTTGGGTAACATTCACGTTAGTTCCTCCTTTACTCTGATTAGCACGTAAGCTAATTAGCCACCAACAGTTAACGTGTACCGAGCAGAGGTAGCCAACTTAAATAGCTCTCCAACTTTAGGTTGAACTTTGTCGATGCAGCAGCGGCAGCAGCAGCAGCAGAGTAAACGCTCGCTAGTTGCTCCAACTCAGGACGATCTTTTCGTTCAAAAACTTACCTTTGATTCAAAGTCCGTTGCTATTCCTCCCGTCTGTGTTGGATTGTTGGTGGAGTTTCGCGTCAAGCAAACCAGCTATGAAGTCACTAGCTACCCAGCTAACTATTAGCTATCTGTGTTAGCTGACACACATTAGCCTGTGAGCGGATAGTGATTTGTTTTGAAGAAGGCTCAGTCTGCGACAACACTGGCTGCTGGTAGCTAGCTCAACTTAGCTAACGTTAGCCAAATGTTGCTTTGAAGTCTAGCAAATAAAGAGTTCTCCGACGTCAGCGCCTACTTGACCTAAACAGCAATGCCTGTTATTTCAGATAGAGAGTATATGGTTCGTACTCACGCACAAAGTAATTCAAACGCGGGGCTAACTTTAGCATGCAAGGCAGGAAAAACTCAGTCATATTTTTCGAATCAAAATGGCGACATGGTTACGGGAGCGCGCAGTAGAGCTACACCGCGGGGACGTGCACCGACTTCAGACAGTGTATTGAATGACGCGACAGCCAGCGCTGTTACATCAATTTAAACTAACATTGGAGATTTAAATCTGATCTCATATTGATTATACGTGTATAAGTTTTCATGTGATGTCAATATTTCACATCAAACGACGTCTACGTTGATGTAAACAGTGAGACCAGACTTTCTGGTTCGCACAACTTTTTGCCCTAGTCGTCAGCCTTGCAGATCGATGGCATGATTTCAAGTGATCAAAGTTGACGTCAGCTAGGTACTTCTCAAGACAACACTTTCTTTCTTAACGCTTCATTGGGGCCCCTATTTAGCCTGGTTTAGTCTTAAACTGGTTTCCTAAAACTATTAGTAAACAAAGTGCGATACAGGATTAAGTTGGAATGCCTTACATTCCAACTTAATGTGTATGTATTTTTGTTTACCGTAATAGTAAGAAGTTTAAAGTTTAAAATCAGATCTGTTACTTTTCTGAATATCACTGTAATTGTGTCATTTATGTAGCTACCCCTTTAACATAAAAACATGGTGCAATATTAGAGGAACTTACTGTAAAGCCAATACACTAACTATTGTCTCCAAGACCAAGGCACAATTGAATCAGTTCTTTAGATAGATAGATAGATAGATAGATAGATAGATAGATAGATAGATAGATAGATAGATAGATAGATAGATAGATAGATAGATAGATCGATAGATAGATAGATAGATAGATAGATAGATAGATAGATAGATAGATAGATAGATAGATAGATAGTTGGACAGACCAAAGGGAGGTCCAATCAATAAATAGTAAACAATATATAGCCTATATAAACTTTAAGGTATCATAGATTTTACTTATTGCAGGGCAGCTGAAGCCTATGGCATTAACTCAATTGTCCCAAACGCATTATCTTAACAAAAAATTAAGATGTCGCCTTTCTATGTCGTCTTTCTACATTTAATTCCCCTTTCCCCTCCTGACATAACTTATTGACTCTACTTCTCTCATCTCACTCTTGCTTGCTTCCTCACTATATTTCCTTCCTCGCTCGTTTCCTTCTCTCTCTCCTCACTTCCTCTCCTCATCGCCTGTTCCGTCCCACAATGCATTGTGTTCACTCGTTGGATCATGGACCAAAGCGGTAAGGAAAATGCCCAGTAAGGACGGCGTTAGCAAACTTCTTTTACCTCATATACGTGGATATGCATTTACAGCTGCTGTTATAACATCTCCTCAGATAACCACACACCACTCTTTAAGTGTACGGGTTCGCTACGGTTTCCCGTTATCTGCCGGGGCAGCGTTAAAGCTAGCACGGTCCAGGCTAGCTAGAAAAGGTGGCTAGCGCTGGAATAAAGCTAAATCACTTCTGTTCAACGCGAGTCAACATTGAGTCTTGTAGAAACCCACGAGGACATATGTGGTGTTACAGCTATGTTTGTGCAGATGTGATATTGAATGCAGAGCGATACATTTTCCGTATGTTAGGAGGCGTAACCGGGAGCTGCTACTGAGTTGGGGCGCGAATGCTGCCTGAGCAGTGTTAGCATGATGCTAACTGAGCTAGCTGAGATGTTGCGATGGCTGTCATAACTGAGAGCATGACTTCAAAATATTGGCAGGGATGTTTAAGTCCGACATTGCTTCGTAGGCTCTTCTCCAGAAAACAGGACATTTAAGTCTGTACAAGATGGATTCAGATAATGTAAACCCCGCTGATTACCTGGAAGTTAATAGAAAGTGTCATACTAGTGTGTAATATAATTTTAAATATTGTGAACAAGCAGGCCACTGCTACACGCCCTGCTACAATGCTTTTACAAATGCTGACTTCATACATCTTTTCCTATACACCACTTTTAAAATGATAATCATGTTTAAGTCAATGATCATGTCTCCAATCCATGAGTTATGGTACATTATATTAGTTTCACTACTACTGCCGTGAGAAATCCCCCATTTTGCAGGACCTCAGCTCTTTCTTTAATCTTACAAATTACAGAATAGATCTGTGCTCATCATTTACAATGATTACTCAAAGTGTAACTGTACCTTCTTTTCTCCACAGACAATGATCTTCAAGGAAGCGACGGCTCTGGGAATTTGGGCGGCCCAGATGTTCGAAGACGAATCCCCATCAAACTCTTGAACAAGCAGCCCTTAAGGAGCAAACCTCCACCGCGCGCACAGAGACCCGTCAGCAGGCCATCTAAAAGTGAGGGTGGAGAAAACGGTAGGCGCGTGTTGCAGTCCCTCCTAGAACTGCATTTGAGGATAGTTATCCTATGAAGCACATTCTTAGTTGATGTGACAGTGTGCATCCTCACATATGACAGCTGTTTAAAGTGGGCAATAGAAGTTATTTACACCTAATGCCATATCTTTTTTCATTAATTTTATATTTGGTTCCCTGTTTTCCTTGATTGAAAAACCAAGCAGGATTAATACAGTAACTGAAAAGACAGCTGTTAGCCTACATGACAAAAATCATAACTATATTAAAGGGATTATAATCAATAACTCTAACAAGTTGTAAAGGCGCATGTTTTTTGCTGACACTGACAAACCCAGGAAGTCTAATCTGAGACAGCAGCCAAAATAGTGTTGTGGGTATCTCTGAGTCAGTGCTGAATGATGAGGGTCAAAAGTTTAATCGGTCTTATTTTCCACTGTATTTTCACTGATCTGCCAAAAGTGTATAGACTTGACAGAAAAATTACAAAATTGTGTGTTGTTTGCCTGTTGTCCCAGAAGGCGATGTAACAAAGGATACTTTATTTGCTATTCCCTTTTCCTTACTCTTGTTGGTATGTAGTGAATTACAAAAAAACAGTATACATTTCTTAACATGTAATTCTTTACATTTCTATATAGAACACAACATGACAACATTGTGTAGTTTAAGCTTTTACCACCAGAGGACACCACAGAATTACCTATGGCGAATATAATAGACTCTCGCACAATTTGATTAGTTGTTATTGGAAGTCTTGCTTTCCTCTAACAGAAGGTCAGCCATGAACAGCAGAGGGTTATGACCTTTAAAAAAAGATTATGTTACTGCAAAAATTGCAGTAAAAGGCAGTAATTTAATATTAAGGTTCCATTCACGTTTTTGCTTACGTTGTTTTACGTAGAATGACGTGAGGAGTCTTATTCTTTCCTGCTCAAACATGTGAACAGAGATCTGTTATCATGAATAAACCACATTTGGACCACATCTACCAAAGACATGCAGTACTGCTTTGGGAGTTTGACTTTGAAAGTCTTCCTGCTTCTATTCACTTTAAATACCTTTGATCTTTAACACTCGTATCTTTTCTTTTCACAGATAACTTTGGCTTCAAGCAGGAGGACAGGTTTGATTGTGGTGCCAAAGCTGGTGATGTGTTTGCCACTCAAAGGAGATTTCCACAGCAACTATTTTGGGACTATAAGGTACATCCCACTGGATAACCAGGCCAAGACATTCAGCACACCTGTCTGTATCTTCATGCTGTAAACACTGACACCTGCGTTATCACTGCCTGGCACACCGTAAGAGGAGCTGCACCATCAGTCAAACTAGTTTGAACAGTTTTTTGGAGATTTCACAGACTAAGATGTGAAGTATAATGATACATGAAAAGTGTATTGATTATATTGATAGTATTTGGGGGTGTTAGAATGAAGTTTCTGATTCTAACTCTGTGATACTTTCCCAATAGTTACATTTGATCGGAGAAAGGGATGAAGTCCCAATTCACTTCTGTGATAAGTGTGGTCTCCCTATCCAGCTGTATGGACGGATGGTACGTACTTTGTCAATCTGACTGCACTTTTTCTTTTTTTTAACAGAACAGCTGTCTAACTCTGCTGCTCTTTCCTCCTCAGATCCCCTGCAAACACGTTTTCTGCTATGACTGTGCTTTGCTTCATGAGAAGAAAGGAGAGAAAATGTGCCCAGGGTGAGACAACTAGAGAGACCTTTTTCAATGTCATTTTGATAATTGAATAATTGGTTTGGGTAGTTTTTTTTTTCAGTCCAAATTCTCTGATTTCAGCTTCTTAAATGTGAATATTTATGGTTTCTTTGTTCTTTTATGACAATAAACTGAGTATCTCTTTGGTTTGTGGACAAAACAAGACATTTGAGGATGTCATCTCGTGCTTTGAAAAACACTGATTGACATTTTTCAGCATTTTTAACATTTTATTGACCAAACAACTAAACAATTAATCGTTTAAATATTCAACAGATGAATCGATAATGAAACTAATGGTTAGTTGCAGCCTTAGTGTAGTGTCAGCACCATAGCAGCTGCTCTCCTGCTTCCTGCCTCTAACGCTTTGTCCCTATGTTCAGCCTCACCCTGTACAACTGCACGGACCCGGTGCAGCGCATCGAGCAGTGCCAGCGTGGCCAGCTGTTCATGTGCAGCGTGGTGCCGGGATGCAAGCGCACCTACCTGTCCCAGCGCGACCTGCAGGCCCACGTCAACCACCGCCACCTGAGGGCGGCCAAGTCGTCGGCGGGCCGCCAGGATCCGGTGCACATGCCCCCCTCGTCCGACGTGTCGGAGCGTTTCCGCGTGCCTCCGCCCCACCTGTCCAAAAACCACGTCCACCTCCCCAACCCGCTGCAGCACGGCAGCCACGACCCCTACAGTCAGCCGCCGCCACCCTCCGCTCACGAGGCCCCGCCCCCGACGTCCTCTCTCGGGCCTGAGACATTCCGCATCTCCACGGTAACGACCCGCAAACACAGCAATCTCATCACCGTGCCCATCCAAGACGACTCCTCTTCCTCTCGGGAGCCCCACTCTGGCGGACCGGGTCCCGGGCAGCCCCCCCCTCACCACCCGGGGGACTACCCCGGCCAGCCACCTGTGGTGTCCCACTCTCACCACATGATGGCGCCACCACAGCACTTTGGCCCCCCGCCTCCACCCCCTCCTCCCATCAGCCACCCCATGCAGCATCCCCCCCAAGGCTCCGGGACGCCACACATGGTGTACAACCAGGCCCCGCCTCCCCCCATGTCCACGGCCCCCCCACCCATCACTCCACCGCCCGGGCACATTATGGGCCAGATCCCCCCCTATATGAGCCACCCGCCCCCAGGACCTCCACCGCAACACAGCGGCCCCCCTGTCAACGCCCCCCCACCTCATCACTACAACCCCAACTCCATGCAGCAGTTCCCCGAGGACCAGGGCACTCTCAGTCCCCCGTTCAACCAGCCAGGAGGGCTCAGTCCTGGGATGTGGCCCGCCCCGAGAGGGCCCCCACCCCCACGAATGCAAGGCCCCCCTCCCCAGGGCCAGATGCCTGGACCACATCATCCAGATCAGGGCCGCTACCGGCCGTACTATCAGTAAACTGCCAACTGAAAGGATGGGCGACGCTCTGTGTCATTCTGTTCCTCACCACTTGTCTAAATAATGTGATAGTAAACCTCAGGGTTACAGGATGTAGGTAATTCGTTTTGATAAAACTGCCCAGAGGCAAGTGCGTATGTGGTACACATTTTAGTTAACTGTACTGAACATCCCACTGAACATACTACAGACTCTGAGAACAAGAATGTCCCTTTTTTTAAAAAGCTTATATTTCTGTATATATGTCACCCAAATTCATGCATATATACTGTACAAGGAAAGATGTTAACTATGTCTCAATAAATTTTTAACAGTAGATTTCCACCTCATCTTTGTTTTATTCTTGTTCAGTAGTAGTGGTTTAAACATGTCTACTCTCAAAGTAAACATTTTGTTAATGTAGGTGAAATCATTCATTGAATGGACATCTAGAAAACTAGTATGGGCGCCTTTGTCCATCATCTGTCCATGTCTCACATCAACAGTCAAACTGGAGGCGTCTTATTTTCAGGTTATCTGTCCACCTTGCTCTGGTTGGCACGATGCCTCAGCGTTGGTTTATCAGAAGAAGGTCAGTGTGACCACACATAGCCAACATCTAAGACTTCATACAACAACAATGGCTAGATTTTGTATCAGTCTGGATAAACAGGGAGGTAGCATGAAAGCATACTAACTGAAAGAGGCAGATATTAAGAGAATAAGAATAGTTCACCCAAAATTTAAATTGCACTCATCTACTCACCCTCATGCTGATTAGTAAGGGCTGGGAGAAGTTTCAGAGGTATCCGTGGCTTCTCTGAGTTACAGGGGGTCTCGGCGTAGCAGTGCATGTCCATATAACAGTTGCAAATTGATAACAACTCTCTTCGTAACAAAAAGACACACCAAAAAACATCCAAATACCTCCATACTGCTTGTATGTAATGTTTGTCTTGTATTGAAGTCCCGAAAGTCTATATTTCAAACTTGTTTGCAGCGGAAGCTCCTCTTCCTGGTCCATCCAAATCAAAATGAGTGAAATCTCAATTTTGAGTGAACTATCCCTTTAACACATCTTTGTCTACTTGTAAACACATTGAGAAGCTGCATTTGTTTGCATTTTGTAATGCAAGATGGAGAACTAGGTGTTGGCTGGTTTTGTGTTTTGTTTTTTAATGGAGACTGTTAAACCACTCTTGGTTTACAATGCAACACAACTAGAGTATTTAAGATGTGTTCAAGCTGCTTTATTTAACCGGTATTTACAAATGGAGGGTTGAGTGTATATATGGCAAGGCAAGGCAATTTTATTTGTATAGTCCATTTTTACAAACAGTTTTACATGGCGTTATAACAACATCCTCGGCCCTTAGACCCTTAAGTGTCAACACTTGAATGAAGTCACAGACCGACATGGACGAACATTAAATGACAATACATAGAAAAGTTGTAGCTACAAAAGTTCTTATTTTGTTCCCTGAAATATTTAAGTGACACTTTCAATAAAAAAAAGAAGGTAGATTAACAAAGATCAGATCATCTGTAACCAAATTCAATTCTTCCTTTACTTAAACAATATACTGCGTGAATATTGATAAATGGCTCAGTGTAAACAGTATTTCAATATCATCTGCAAATTGATGCTCCTTCTCATGAGCGGATGTTGCACTTCTAGAGATGTGTATCCGTTATCTGTCAAGAAAAAGAAGAGACAATTAGTGCAGCATTAGAAACTGCTGATCCCACATTAGATTACTGTCAGAGACCCACGATGCGTGTGTTGTGTTGCAAGGTACAGAGTTCATATCTGCTGTGTGGTGGTTTTGATTCTGCTGTCACCACATCCTGATGTCACGAATCCTGCTGCATTCAGAAGAAGTGATACTCTTCATTTATCTGTAGTTTCTGCGAGACCACAGGGTGATGTACTGTACTTAGTGTAACGCACAAAAGAGTTCATCTTACCACCCAGCCTTTGCTTTTGTCTTCCTGTTTGTCAAGCACGTGCAACGTGGCGTCGTGAAGGCTTGGGAAGAACATGGAGGTCAGGACCTCATCGTCAAAGAACGCACACGTGTGCAGTTTTTCCAGGAGGTACGCTGTCAACACACAGAGGCTGTATTTACTTTGTATATGAGCTGTGGAATTATTTCCCTCTCATTTACCTATTCACATGCCAACCCTATGACTGGTTGATCTGCCTTACCTGTCTGAGAAGTGAGTTATAGGTTTGCACAGGTAAGACATAGTGAGACATAAGTGTCATCACCGATTTTATGATGAGAAACACTGCTGAAACTCACCATCACAAGCCACGATGTAAACATCCACATTGATTCGGATGAACTCTTTGAGCGCCTGCGGTGATAAGGAGCAATAAACAGAGGATTTGAATATATTACAGAACCATGGCGGCTACTGTCTCATTGTTTTATTATGTTCCTTTGTAGATGATTATCTGGCTGTCAACAGATCTCTGTTTACTCATCGGCTGTCTTTTATACAGCCATGAAAGGCAATGAAGTACATTTACTGTAAGAACAAAATGAAGATTCTTGTACTTGATTTTCTACTTCAGAACTTTTCAATGTGTGAAAGATTTAAATGATCCAATGTTCCACCAAAAATCTCAACCTTTCTCTCAACTCCTCAGATTTATCTTGTGACCTTTAGTAGGTCATGAAGTCCTTTTGGCCTCCAACCTTACTTGTTTTTAAACTACCTCCACCTCATTGATAATTTAAGGGAATAGTTTGGCAAATTGGTCCATTGCCATAATCCCTATAGTCATAGCAGTAGGTTTTTAGTTGTCGGTGCAAGCTATTTTTAGAACGGCAGAGCAGAGCCGTGAGCTGCTAAGAGCTACGCTACAGAGGCTAATGGGAGTTATTTCTGTATGCATATAATAGCAGGACTATGTCTGATTCTATGTGAGCACTGTGAATGCTGTGAAGCTTAGAGCCTTCTCTCTTCTGATTGGTTGACACCAACCTGTTGTTACTAGAGGTCCTGAGAGAGAAGATGGAAAACTACACTGAGATGTTTTTTTAGATAGATTTTCAGATATAATTATTGAACCCTTCACTTGCATAAAACACGGGTAAAGAGTAAATACCTCCTCTATCAGTGGTGAACTACTGGGGCTAAACTGTGTCCAGATAGTGGTAGCATAAACATTTCCTGCATCATATTAGACGGGCTGTAGTCAGTATCAGTAATTAGAGATTATTTGCATTTTATCTGTACAGTCAGATAAAGACAGTTTTATGACAGTGCAGTAGCCGGTAGCACTGCATGCAACTGAAAGGCCCTTATTCTTTTTTTTTTTTTACCATTTTGAGTCCTTTCATGGCAGAGACGTCCAGGAAGGAGACGGCAGAGAAGTCCAGGATCAGGCTGTGGAGGTCCACTCTGGGAACGCTGATGTTAGCGGGAAGCTCGGCGTTCCAGTTCATCCGGAAAGGAAGGCCCCTGAGGTCAGTGGGCAGATCTAACTCCTCCGTGTTCACGTCGGTCTCATCAGTTGTTTGGATAAACATATCTGCAAAACCACTCTGTCGGGCAAACGAGTGAAAGTGGGCTTAAAGGGGTTTTTAAAGAGAACAATTCTGAGTGTGAATCATACTTTCCGCGCTCGAGTTTGTGGCAGCGTCACGTCTCACCTCTGTAATGTGATCACCCTTTTCCTCCAATAGTTTCTTGATTTTCCTGACAGCCTTGTTCCTCTTCCTCAAAACTCTCAAGGGGTTAAATCCAACCTGAAAGAAACAAGTGTTGATGCCACGTTCACGTCATACACGTTCACATGTTGAGAATTAGGAACCAAAAGTTATACATACAGCTTCCTCAAGCTTTTGTCTGAAGAACTCTATATTGGCGAAGAAGAGAGGAGAGGGTATCCTGAAGATTTTAACTCCCTCTGGTTCATTTATCTGAGGAAGAAAAGCATCAGGATCAAACAAAGAATTCAAAGGACAACAATGACATTAAACGAAAACCTTGGGAAAACATTACAACATTCATCAGAATATAGGAACAACAAACTCCCCCGTCGTATTCAAATATAGTTACAACAACAACAGACTGTGTGGTTTAATGTATTTACATTTAGGTAATCTTTGCGGTCCCTGTAGAAGTCTGTCCCAGGGATGTTAGCCAAGACAGAGCAGCGCGGACTGGAGGGACATGAAGAGGATTTTACACCACAATAATACTGGTCTGTGTAAGTCAGAGGGTAAAAAGCATTAAGATAAATCATTACTTAAAAAAAAAGATTATTAGATTATTACTATTATAATTAATTATTTGGTCTTTCAGATCATCACTATGTGGTATGACCCCAGTGTCAAGAAGTTGGTCTACATGGGAACAACAGGTAAACATGACAAGAACCTCGTCTTTGTCAGTATAAATAATTAGAATAATTTGATATTCAATCCAAATTAAGAACTGGGGATTGGGAAATGCCTCTCAGATTGACTGGCATTTCCTTCACTAAGGGATTTCAAGCAATTCGGATTTTTTAATTAATGGGCTCAAAGGAGTAGGCTACACTTATTAGTACTTGTATCCACATTTTAAAGATTATTACAGTAAATAGACAATGCACTATATAGTATACATGGAGTGACAGGTATAAAAACGTCATGAAGACTTGAAAAAGACAAACATTTGGTTTTGGAGATTGTGCATACTCTGGACAGTGAATGAATGAATGAATGAATGAATGAATGGTCTTATAATTACAACTGAGTCCGGAAGACAACAGTGAGCAGCTCCACTCCCAAGCCCACGGCCAGACCGATGTCCAGGCCCAGCAGGATGGCACCCAGACAAGTTCCCACCCACACAACCTGCAAAAACACACCGTGGCTCACTGACTTACACTGACAGATAATTGACCGTTGCAGTCAGTGACTAATGGCTGGACAATTTGGACATAATGCGAACATTTAACTCGAGGAAATTTTGTGAACACCTACACATTCAAGTTTGTCCCTCCTCCACAGGTACAGGATTTCTCTGAACTGCATCAGCATGCCCTTCAGGTTGACGATCACCAAGGCACCCAGGACAGACTGAGGTCACAATGGATGTGAGTGAATGACTGAATAAGTATTTCTCTATTTTTTTTTCTATTACCTTCTATTTATTCATATGAAAAAAATGGGCAGAAACAACAATATCAATAAAGACATTTACCTTTCATGGCTTCTTTCTATCAATATTGATTTCCACATAAAATAGACTGAACCAAACAAACAAAACTGTTGCCAAGTCACAGTAGAATGAAGTCTCACCCTGGGAAGTGGCTCAAGCAGGAAACTCAGTTTCATAATTACAATCAATGACATCATGGCGGAGATCAAGCCTGCTAACTGTTAAAACAAAAACAAAAAAAGTTAATGTTTGAGTTCAAGATATTAGTGAAGGAAAATAATGACAATTACAGTAATGTGACGACTGTATGACGTGATGCTTATGATTAACTATCATGGAGGCGTGAGTGTGTTCTCTGACCTGTGTTTTGCCTCCTGAGCTCTCCTGCACGGCTGTTCTGGAGAGCGCTGTGCTGGCGGCAAACGACCTGAAGCTGGCACCGAACATGTTGCTAATCCCAAACGCTATGAGCTCCTGGGAGGAAACAGTGAGGGGTTGCTGTCATTTACCTCTCTGATAATGGACAGGTTTTCTTGTTTTGAAGTTCGAAAGATAACAGCTCGTACTTAACCATTACATCAGAGCAATAACTTTAAATGATATGACCACTTAATCGAGGAAAGATTGTATTAATAACTCACTTGATTGCCATCAATAGAGTAATCATGTTTGATGGCGTAGACTTTGGCAACAGAGAAGGCCACAGCAAACCCCACTATGGCAACAGGGAAGGCCTCCACAGCGCTCAGCTTGAACACCTCCAGATTAGGTGCAACAGGAGTCAGAGAGCTGAAAGATAATTGTGTCTACATTTAAATCCTCTGAATTTCCTGATCCTGGGAAAATAAAATCAGCAAACAGATTCACTGATTGTGGAGAGGTTGGAACTCACCTACTAGTCATTTGCCCAACAACTTCAACATCATAGTTCCTCTCGAAGTCAAAGGCGTACGACACTCCACAGGCTATGACAGTCTGAGTGAATAGAAAAAACATCTGGAGATTTCTGGAAAAATTGCTATCAAGTCATTATGGTAGACATTTAAATCTTATTTGAAGCAGAGAATTAATCAAAGTGGCAACAATGAGTTGTGTGCTTCAATAATTGACTTAGAAACACTCCTATATCAGTGTGTTCAAAAGCTTAAGGGAAACCTTATCTTGTGTATTTGAGGATTATCTGTTCTCAGTTCAAAATATGACTTATCATAGTGAATGCACTGCTATGAGCTGAAACCTGAAGGTGAGAAATGAACTGTATGATCTTCACAATGTTTTGGAAGAGTTCCTATAAGGAAATGCAAGATATTAACACCAATTACCGGCTGATTCAGTTGATATTGTCTTATATGTTACCTATCAGAGGTTATAAAATTATCATCATATATACATTCTCTGGTTTTATGATGGTATAAGTTCACAACGTATGTGAAATACCCCATTTAAAATTAGAAATCTATGTACTTAAATACTTTTTTTCCCCTCATCAATCTCTCATTAACTTTAAACATGTCTATCTTCCCATTGTGGGAACGCCAACATACAGTATACTCACAGGCTTAGCCATAATGTAAACATGCATATTGTCAATGTGTGAAATAACTTCCATACATAGAATAGATAGTCATTCATTATCATACACATTCTATGACATATCAGTAGTGTCATAGCCCTCACCATGATAACCTCTATGGGGATTGGCACCGGCAGCTTGGCTTTGTACTTGTCATTCAGCTCCTTCACAATGAACACCACCACCATGATCACTATGGACGTGACCAAGTCACAGATGTTGGTAGCGGTAATCTGACAAAAGATATGCTCCAGGGTCTATGTCAAAGAAGCAAACATACATATTTGATCACCACATGACACAATGAGAGTTTTACATTTCAGTTCAAGATGGGAAAATTCAATGACCAAACATGAAATCATGAAGAAGAGAAAAAAAAAGGCTATAGAACTGAAAACTCTCTCTGTGTTGTGCATTTGTGGTATCAATTCTTTGCACTATGTTAACCATATAGGAATAATTCAATAAACATGATCATGACCAACTAACTGTCAGCTGAAATCACAAATGAGAATGGTACTGAAGTAAAAATAAATAAATAAGTGCATTAGTGTGGTGAAAATAAGTGTATAGGAGGTGAAGTCAGAAGATGTGTCTCTAGTTGTAGTAATCCCTGGCTCCTGTTGTCCATCCCTTGTCTCCCTTATTGACTCATACTGCTGGAATCATGAAAACATTGAAAAAGCTGTCACATGTTGGACTTACATATATGATAGAGAGTATGCCGCTGATGCCTGGAACGGTCAGTCCCAACACAAACTTGAGCTGGGACACCAGGATGTGGACAGCAGCTGCTGTGGTGAAGCCGGACACCAGGGTGTCTGACAGGTACACAACGATGAAGCCCACCTGCAGGAGACCCATGGCCAGCTGCATGGAACAGAGCAGACACCTGGTGAGAAAAACACCTCACAGCACAACGTGTAGATGGGCAGCAACAGAGTCAAGTCTACCTGGAAAATCCCCATGAGGAAGGTCATAGAGGAGGCCACCATGACTCTCTGCTGCTCCGGGGTCAGATTCTCAAAGCCTGTGATATTTGCTGTTCCATTCTGCGGCACAAGGTTGTCCACCACGGCACCGACCATCAGGCTCAGGACAGGGAAAGATCCTATAGGGAACAAGAGCATGGGTGGGTGGAGAACCATTTCCTGTCACACTCTGAACTGTCCTATCTAATAAAGGCATGAAAAGCCAAAAAAATATACTTAAAAAAAAAAGCCAATCATCATATCAGCTTATCTACAAAAAGGATAAGATCAACAGTGATAAGTTCCAAGAAAAGTGTTTTTAGTTTTTAGTTCAGAATACAATCTCTTACTTCTTTTTTCTTCAGAGATTTCCTTACAGGTTTCAGAAAATCAAGCTCCTGTTTAAGGACTGGGTGACATACCTACAGATATGTGTCTTGATGTACCAAAGACGAAGTACGTGAGCATGGGGAAGAAAGCTGTGTAGAGTCCGTAAATTGGAGGCAGCGAGGCCAGTAGAGAGAAAGCCAGTCCTACAAGACCATAAAAAAACCACAAGCTGGTGTTGATGTAGGAAACAATAGTATACAGGTTTAATGTATGATAACTAGAGAGAAAACAAATGATGATGAGCATTTACTAAGATTATTTTTCACATAAAGGGCATATTGGAAAGTGACTGCTAAGTTACAAGACTCAAGAGGGAGTTATTATTCAGTGAACAGCTAAGCAGCTAATACTTGTGTTTAAAGAACAAAAAGAAAATGGGAGATAACATGCTGGAGACATTAACATAGACAAAACAAGGTAAAAAATCATATGAGCATCTCTGAGACTGTATTTAGTTAAAGGCACTGTGGCACTTGAAGCTAAATAATGTTGGCATGACTAAGCTAAAACACTACTGTCCAGCAGATTGAATGTTCATCACCTGACTTTATGCTGTTATTATGCAAACTTACCAGTAGTACAAATACAAAGTACAAAAAAGGCGGAAGTGAATGTAATTATAGGAATCATGACCATAAACCAAAGTGCTGGGTATGAGTTTCACTCTCACTAGTTCATTAGGGCTCTTCATATATTCATATGGCCTATATCAAAAATCTGAACATTGATGCTGAAAAACAAATCAAAAATACAGATGTAATCCAATTTGTTGTTACTGATACGAATAGATTGTGTAGCCTACCAATACAGAACTGTTTATTGATCCCATACAAGGAAATGTGGCTGCTGTCACAAACAGTTAATTCAGTATTTGATCAATATGAGTTGCCTTGAATGCACCTCCAATAACAGGAGTTAGTCTCCTCACCTTGCATGATCGCCACCAGTCCAGTGCTGATCCCAGACACCACGTCGCCTAGCAGCCACTCTCTCACTCTGTAGATCCTCAGCCAGCCGATGATGGGCAGAAAAGAGAGTACGGCATTCTTGGCGCGTTTTGAATCACATCTGTACACAAGCACAAAGAGTGTAAAACCCAAAGACCACAATCCTCTCTGCGTCTCTGTGTAACCAGGAGTTACTTACTTCAGATACTCTTTGACATGGCCACAGATGGTCTTACGGGCCCTGTATATTTTTTTGTGATCTTCATCAAAGCTGTCCTCGGAGTACACATGTCTGGCCAGCACATACTTCCTCCTAGCAGTCGCCATCCTCACTCCTGATCTGATCCACGTGTAGTGCTGAAAGGTTCTGGAGATGGATCCCTCTGAGTGAGAACCTTTGCTCCCTGTGTAGTGGGTTGTGTCTATCTAATCTCTGATATCATTTTCATCACTGTCAGTTTTGTCTCAACTTGGTTGAATCATTAACACGGGTGCATTATGATTCATTGTGTTGATATGCCATGAAGTTTTATGTTATGTTTTATGTCATGTCTCTTTATTGTATGCTGTTTTTTTTTTATCTCTCGCAAAATGTTTTCCAATGCAGTTGTCTGCAAATGGCAAATAAAATGACTTGACTTGATTTGCTTGTGGGCTTCTCTTAATGTTGTTTATAAGAGGTTTTTGGTACAGTTATTTCCTATGTAGGCTGAGTAGTATGTATGTGGACACCTATGTATTTTTTTTTTTTTTACTTTTGACTTTACTATTATTTCGTTGATAGGAGAAGTGTGTAAACAGAGTGTAGGAATACAGCAAAAGCTGAGGCCAGAATTTGGCTTTGGCGTGATGCTGATGATACGATCATGTTTATGTTTTTAAAATATCCATGTTGTGCATGAATGCAAGAGCTTGTGTCTAATGAGTACTCCCCATTCAAGTGAAGATATCCCAACAGCATTTGATGAGATTGCAGCTTAAATGGACCAAAAATAATCCACATCCACATTTCTTAATAGCAGGAGGTCAGGTCTTTCTTTGGACGGCTCTGCCAACTTCTATTCACCCATCCTTCCCCTATCATCTGGAGACAGCAGAGGAGAGAACCTTTGTGGCAGCAGTATTATGGTGGTGGTCCAATACTGAAGAGCAGGCGATTTCTTCCACAACCTCCTAATTGCTCGTGGAGATGTGATGATCTTCACCAAGAATGACTAGATGTTTCTAAGCATGCTTTTCTGAATCTTCCCCCCACCCTCAAGAGCTACCGTGCTGGATCACGTTTGTAAATGTGACCACCTTTCTACTACCTTCAGACAAAATATTTCATCCTTTACAACCAGCAGAACCCAACAAAGCCTTTTCTGCTGTCAACATCTTCAGTGGACAACATCTGACCATCCACTGTGATTCTAAAATGGTGCATCTCCTTTGCTCTTCTGTTGAGTTGTGTCAAGTTCACTACCGGACACAGAAGCTTGTATTTCTCTTCTTGTCACGTTTATGCCAGAGACCCAGACACAGACACCAACTAACTGAAGAAAATGTTTATTGGAGGTTGGGGGGTGAGGGAAGGGGGGAGCGAGGAGCTGGAGAGTGGACCCAGGAGGAGGGTGGCAGTGGGGGGCTGGACAAGATGGCTGGGGTGGAAGGCAGGCAGGCGGGCAGATCTGAGCAGGAAAAATCACAATTAGAATCGGCTTGGCGAGCAGAACGCTGAAGCTTAGCAGCCAGAACGCAACCACGACAGACCATGTGGACTGAGTGTCGATCCGGCAGAGACTGACAGTTGAGGCAAGACTGAAGTGCAGACTGGGTGAAGAGTAGATTGGAATCAGCTGGTTGATTACAGCAGCAGGGCAGGTGTGGAGTTGGACTTGGACATATACAAACAGGTAGAGAGACAAAACAAAACAGACAAACATGCAACACAAAACTGTCATGGCGCTGGCCCCGTGACACTTCTCTTTCAACTCACGACAGCTTTCTCAACTG
>JARUPV020000088.1:0-25000 GCA_030347415.2 Decapterus maruadsi | reverse complement strand
GAAAGCTTGCGTGATGATCCATGCGTTTTACAGATTTTCAATGAAGAAAAAAAAATCCATGCATTTACTGCGACTACTGAAACCGTGGAAACGTAAACATACAAATCCACCAGAAGAGCAAAACGTTTTTGACATTCGGAAAAAAGCGGATAGACACAAGGGTGAGAGACAGTGAAAGAGACGGTAAAAAGGACAGAACACGTCTCATCTCTGTGAGACTAAGCACTGGCACTTCCTCAATTTTGCGTAACTGTAAACCTTAAAAAGCTGAAAGTTTTATTAATATTCACCTCCTGTACAACAACTATGAAGGAGGAAATCAGTTATGGAGTCTAAAACAGTTTTGTCCAAGGCTGTAAACATGTTTTTTTTCCCTGCTACTTCTTTAGATTTCAACTGTTATTACAAAAAACAACAAAAAACAAAGAGAGACAGACAGAGGCCGTTCACTGCAGTGAAACCAGGCTGCAGCCGCCAGGATCCTTGGAGACAGACAGATTGGCTAATCATGAAATGATAAATAGCTGCATAATTTGAATTCAATGAGCGACATTCCTGATTGGGTCATTCCTATCAGCTGGATGGACTAACAGACTTATCTTCTGATAGAGTTTACAGTTCAGCTGCAAGAGCTGGATAACATTAACATAAACTTTGGTTTAATTCTTTGGTATAATCCACACAGACACTGAGATCCTGTGCAGTCTGTGCTGAGCTGTGGTAACCGTGTCCTCAGCTGACACGAGCTCCACCCCTCCGTCTGACATCCCAACCATGCGGCCGCTTTCTCTCCCAGACACGGCTCCCGGTCGTCTCAAATGTCAGCCCCAACCTGAGAGTTCATCTGATAAATAGGAATAATCAACTAAACCCCACTCAGCCATTTTGATGTGAACAGTGAACACCCAACGGATGCAGCTAGGTGCAGCGTGAACCGGCCTCTTGGCCAATCGTGGTCTAATTGCAGGTTTGCCGTTGAAATGTTCCATTTACTGCTCTGGCAGAGGGTGTGAGGGAATAACTGGGCTGCTGTTCAAATGCTAGGCAACATGGCCTTTTCACTCACAGGGACACACTGACACTCTTAAGAAATCCTGATACTGTACAGGGCCGAGCCTGCACTTAAATAGGGCTAAGGTAAAATATGTCCGTGATTCAGACACAATAATGTTTGACCAAGGACAGTGGTGTTGGGATTGGTGTTTACATTTTCCTGCAGTGACGAGCAACGCTGATAAGAGTCTGTGTGTTTGGGCGACTGATTAAGATAAGACATTTGGCCTGTTACTGTTGTGTGGATTTTGTAAAGTTTGGACTTCATCCTTTCAGGTTATTCCTCCTCCTCACACATCGTAATACAGATGCAGATGATACTGCATTCTCATGAGTACGTATGAGATGACAGAAATTGTCAAAAGCTATCAATGGTTATGTTGAAGCAGCAGTAACATAAACAGTAATCACGCACTTTGTTGTCAGTTTATTAGGCAACTCTGCATTGAATCCTGTTTATCTTTTAGCTCTGGTAGGACGCATCTCATTCTACGACATCTCAGTGGTGCTTTGAGGAGTTGTCTTCACATTTGGTAAAGACATCCACTGGGATTCAAAGACGGACTGATTAGAATTTGGTGGTCCAAGGTCAAAGGTCACTGTGATCTTGTGAATATGTTTCAGAATTCATACACTAATTATAACACAAGTAAACGCAACACAATTTAATATTCAGCAGGTAAGTTCACTGTAACAATCATGACACCCTGAACCATAGGAAGAGGCTGTGGTTATACTGACTGCAGCTTGGTTGGTTAGTGGAGGAAATGAGTGCAAGGTGGTAACTGTGGTTATTGAAACCGTTTACCACATGAACACTTGCGGTGTTGTTGTTGGCCTGTATTACGTCAAAGAGATCTCTTTAACGTAATACAGGCCAACAGCAACACCACAACATCTATGTGTCTGTTGTTTAGCCAAGTCACACTGACTTAATGGACAGTGATGCAAGAATTACACCGTGCAGTTCAACACCACCACAGATTGCAGCATCCAAATCGATGATAAGCTGCAGCTGAAGCAACACCTTTTTAACATGGTTCGACAAAAACTGAAGGGAGGAGCAGTTAGTGCAGGAGTCAGGACCCATTAGACTACATGGGTGTTCTCATTATTCAAACAGGTTTGAAGTCCCAGACTGAGTGAACCACTCTTTGTACTACCTGTACTATATAAACTTTAACTCATCAGGGCATGACATTGAGATCAAGACCTCATGTATATAGTATAGAAAAATATTTTATATTTATATATTTAAAGCAGATGTCAGCGATCCGGTCGTTTTGGCTAATGCTGCGTTCCAGGCAGGCTTTTGAAACCGTAAGTTACGGCTTCAAGTCACGACTTACGACTTTGTAGCATTCCAGGTAACCCATAACTCGTGTTTTTCCGACCTGTTGCCTGTGAAAGTCACTATAACGGCCACTTGCAACTTCCGACCTGTGAACTGATCGAACTGGTACGACTTCACAGGTCGGAAAAACACGAATTACGGGTTGCCTTGAACGCACCATGAGTTAGCAGCCCCCACCCTCATCATGGATCTATTGGTCCTCGTCCCTACGTCGCCACATTCACTCGCCTCCCTTGGCTGCACACACAGCCCTCCATGCCGTTCTCTTTCCTCATTGGATAACGCTTGTATCCCACAAGGAAAGTTTTCTTCTGGGTTTACAGCAGAGCAGAGTGACGGAGAGACCCGAACACTCCATGGAAGTGATTGCTGACGGAAAATAGGACTATTTATATTAACAAAAACATTCTGCTGACTTATGCTTTAAAACAATACCAGATTACCACACAAGCTGCAGACTATAAAAGTGAATAAGTGGTATTGCCCCCACATAAACCACACAGGATCAGTCCCACTGGTTTTAATCTGACCTTTGACCCTTTACTACTACTACTACTATATGATAACCCTTCTCTGTCTTGTCCTGTCTAAATAAATCAAAAATAAAATATATTGTGCATGTGATCTGCAGGCACCTTTGCCGTCATAAGCCTCATGATTGGTGGCGTTGCTGTGAGGGAAGCCCCGGACTCGATGTTTTACGTCCTGCCGGCGAATGGATCCAACATGACGGCTGTTGTGGACGTGGAGGCTCGTGACGCCAGGAGGGTTCAGGTGGCTGTGGTGCTCACCACCCTGGTGGGAATCATCCAGGTCAGTGTCAAAACAACCCACACGCTCGGTGAGCCGCCGAGAGCTGCTGTTGCTCCGTCTTCAACCCCCACAGAGCGTCTCTTATTTGGTTAAACATCTCAGTAACACAAAATCTTCTCACACTCAAAAATCACCATCCGTTTGAGGTGTTGTGACGTCCAAATCACTGTTGATGTTTCCACAGCTTGATTGAATGTTTTTATTTGAAATAGAGATATGTATCTTGTCCTTCCCTTTTAATCAATCTCTGATTACTTCTTCATTTCTTTTCCCCTTTCTTTCAGATCATCTTAGGTCTTCTCAGATTTGGCTTTGTGGCGATCTACCTCACGGAGCCTCTGGTGCGAGGATTCACCACGGCAGCAGCTGTGCATGTTGTCGTCTCCCAGCTAAAGTACCTGCTGGGGGTGAAGACGCAGCGCTTCAGCGGGCCCCTCTCTGCTATTTATGTGAGTTTAAAGGTTGTTTCCTAAATTAAAAAAAAATAGGGAGATCGCTTAAAGGGATAGTTCAACATTTTGGCAAATTGGCCCATTGCCATAATCTGCCATAAACGAACCTACTCCTAAAACGATAGGGATTATGGCAATGGGCCAGTTTGCCATAATGTTGAACTATCCCTTGAAATAATATGTCATAACTGGACTAATGGTCCTGTTTCTCTTGCCCTAGAGCGTCAAGGCCGTGTTTAGTGACATCACCAGCACCAACGTCACCACTGTCATCCTGGGCCTTGTGTGTATTGTCTTCCTGTACGGAGTCAAAGACATCAATGAGCGCTTCAAAAAGAAACTGCCCATTCCCATCCCCGGAGAGATCATTGTCGTTATTGTGTCGACGGGCGTCTCGTACGGTCTGTCTTTGTCAGACAACTACAAGGTGGACGTAGTGGGGAAAATCCCAACAGGGTAGGTTGTTAGGTTCTCATCGTCAGGGGGATTTTGGGAGTGTCATGAAATTTAGAGAGGAGGGATTTTACTATAGTTTTGTGATGATATATTTTTTACTTTGCATCAAATCTACTGCTCTCTGCCTCAGTTCTGTTGAATTAACCCCCTAATGAAAGAATAATAATAACATTAACACCCTATATTGGATGTACTACAGATATCTTCTTATGTGTTACCAGGCTTCTCCCCCCTGCTGTCCCAGAGTTCTCTCTGTTACCCAGTTTGGTCACAGACTCCTTCGCCGTGGCCATCGTTGGATTCTCAATGGGCATCTCGCTCGCCAAGATCTTTGCCCTCAAGCACGGCTACAGTGTGGATGGCAACCAGGTGAGTGGACACATTTGAAAAGCTGCAGGCCCCCAACACACCAAAGTGATCAGGTCACAATCGGGCCCCCTCAGTAAGCTGATTTCCTAAAGATCGTGGAGCTGAGATTTGCTCAGAAGAAAGCTTGTTTCATGCCATGTGTATGGATGTGATCGCTGCTACAAACAGTGGTGGATCAGTGCAGACATTCACTTGGACTCAAGGATGAACTGAATTTGTCGGTCAAAGGTCATGTTTTTGGCCGCAACTCATAAATTCATACACAAATCATAACACAATTAAACTTAAATTTTATTATCCAAAAGGTCAAAGGTCAACCTCAGTGGTCGGTCAAAATGTTCTGGCCATGATTTTACACTGTAACTCAGGAAGGGGAAGCTGTGGTTATGTTTCCTGCAGCTTGGCAGAGCTGCAACTGAAGGAAGTAATTCCACTTAGTCACATGGTTTAACAACCAGTGCTATATGAAACAAAACACTGAGAAGACTGGGCTGCTCCAGTGACGTGTTGTATGGTGCAGTATCTGACATCGTATGGAGACTCACATGATGATGTTTGGCACAAGAGAAGTCACTATAACTTCAGCCGAGTGCGATCGTCCCTCTGACTGGTGACTCAGATGAGTTCATTGTGAATTGTCAGCGTCTGCCTTCTCATGCACACGCTGCAGATTTTTCCCTGAGTCATTCCTTTGAGAAATATATTTTTTCTTTGCGCAATTAGCTGCAGAATAGTTTCATATTTCATTAAATATGAAAAAAAATTGCCTCTGTCTGTTGAGGCCTTCATTTCATTTGCTTTTCTCTCTCAGGAGCTGATCGCCATCGGTTTGTGTAACTTCATCAGCTCTTTCTTCCAAACCTTCGCCATCACTTGCTCCATGTCAAGAAGCCTGGTGCAGGAGAGCACAGGGGGAAAAACACAGGTGACACACACAGACATGATCTAACTAAACATTTTTATTTGTTTCTGTAAAATTATAGTTAAATAATAAGACATAACACTGACAGTTGGTGTGTGTGTGTGTGTGTGTATTCAGATTGCAGGGCTGCTGGCGTCAATGGTGGTGCTGCTGGTGGTGGTGGCCATTGGTTTTGTCTTTCAGCCCCTCCCTCAGGTGGGTGGAGCTGATGGTGCTCAGCATCCTGACACTTTCATTTTCCTCTCAGACTGTTGAAACAATGACCGACACCTCCAACCTGTAAAGCCTTCATGTTTCAACCAGTGAGATGAAAAAAAACAACCTTTGTTTCTGCATGCCATTCTCTTGTTCTCATGTTGTGATATCCTCCATTCTGTTCCCAGACTGCGCTGGCTGCCATCATCATGGTGAACTTGTTGGGGATGTTCAAACAGATCAGAGACATTCCTGCTCTATGGAGAACCAGTAAGATCGAACTGGTCAGTGTGTAAAACCAAACCTTACATCAGAAATGTCAAAAATTAGCACATCTGCCTTTTACTGTTCCTATTAGTTCACTGTGTTATAGTCAGGATGTATTGTATGCGTCACCAACTCACTGTGGGTTCAAAACGATAAGAGTTACGACTGTTTATTAAAGAAGCATTTTGACCAAGTCTAATACAATCAATGTCCATCCTACTCCACTGAAATCCCCCCCCCGTGCTGCTGGGCTGCAGCACATTAGTTCAGTCAACTCCTCCATACATCCTCCATCCGTCTGATCACAAGTGGTCTCTCAGGATTATAAAGCCGGTGTGAACTGATGTACTGATGAGGTGTCCACGTGTGATCGGATCACTGAAGAACAGTCCTCTGAACATCTCCTCTGATTTGCTGACTGTTTTCTGAGTGATGTAATAAAAATCTAGCAGATGTCTCATAAAAGACTCAAAGAAAGCAAATCCTGGAAGGCTGAGTGGAGCTGTGAGCACGGCAGAGAATGGAGACTGCGTTGTTATGACATCACAAAGCCACAGAAGTCCTGACAGCTGGCTTTAAGGCTCAGTTTTGAATACAGGCCGTGTGCAATTCACTGTGGACTGAAGCTTTGAATACGGTAGAATGTAGGACCTGCTGTATGATTATAAAACACATGTCAATTTTCTGTTAATGTCTTACTGACATGATGAGAGGATGTCAGAGAGGATGCAGCTGTTTTTACTTCACCTGTGTTGTTATACACCTGTTTCTTCTCCTCCTCTCTCTCAGGCCATCTGGCTCGTAGCCTTCGTAGCGTCTGTGCTGCTGGGCCTGGATTACGGCCTCCTGGTGGCGATCGCTTTCGCCATACTAACAGTCATCTACAGAACACAGAGGTACAGATTAGAGACAGCTGCTCGTTTTCAGCCTGAATGTGTTTTTGTATCAACTGTATGTCACACATCACAGTGTGTAAATATTTGTATAATAGTTTGGTAAATTGACCCATTGCCATAATCCCTATAGTTTTAGGAGTACTGTAGGTTCATTACCTTTAATTGTCGGTGCAAGCTATTTTTAGAACGGCAGAGCAGAGCTGCGAGCTGCTCAGAGCTACGCTACGGACAGTAATGGAATTTCTTGGTTTCCCTCATCAAATACACAATCCAACAACTCCAAAACGCTCTTGTGGACAAGTTGTGACCTGCACATTCACCACACTATGAGATAATAATGGAACATTATGAAATAGAGTTGTTTTCGAGGTAAATTCATGCAAAACCACTGATGCGCGTGCCTATCGGGGCCAGTTTTTCGGCAAGCAGTGTCTACATTTGCCTCGAACAACAACTTTGTCTCATAAAGTTCCATTATCTCATAGCGTGGTAAATGTGCAGGTCACAACTTGCTCCACCAGAGCGTTTTGGAGTTGTTGGATTGTGTATTTGATGAGGAAGCCAAGAAATCTCATTAGCCTCCGTAGCGCAGCTCTGAGCAGCTCACGGCTCTGCTCCACCGTTTTAAAAATAACTTGCACTGGCATTTAAAGGTAACAAACCTGCTGCTATGACTATAGGGATTATGGCAATGGGCCAATTTGCCAAAATGTTGAACTACCCCTTTAATGTAAAAGATATATAGATGAGGTGTGAGCACCAAAGTTCTCCTGACGTCTTGCTCTGTCTTTCAGCCCCAAAAGTGCCGTCCTGGGCCATGTCCAAGGAACAGGACTCTACTGTGATGTAGATGAGTATGAAAAGGTGAGGCCATTAAAACACACCCAACACCTCAGTCTGAAGCCAGGATACAACATTTCCCACCAAGACTGTGCTGAGTGATTTGTGTTTGGTTCCCAGGCTGCTGAGTACGAGGGGATTAAGATTTTCCACTCCAACTCTTCAATCTACTTTGCCAACAGTGACCTTTATGTGAATGCCCTCAAGGAGAAGGTAATCCTATCCAGTGTGCGTGTGTGTGAGAGAGAGAGTGTTTAAAATACAACAGTACAGGTGGTCATTAAATTAGGAGGTAAATATATGATCATTGCGCTGCTTTCACCTGTTTGCTAAGGTGGAATGACCTACAGTATAATTCACAGACGTTGTTAAAGCAGGCCATCATTACTGTTACCCAGAGACATGTTATTATTGGGTTGTGGAAACAATGTCATGGCAGATTGAATGTTTCAAAACAAAAGTCCTGTTATAAATCTTCTGTGGTGTATTTGGAGGTGCTGAAGAGCTACACTGTGCTTCACAGGCAGGTGTTTCTGTAAACCTACAATTTACATAATACAGTAGTTTTATAACCATTAAGGCCGGTGAAAAATGGCTGAGCATAATTTACTAAGAGCTTGTGCCTTTTCCCATTTCACAACTACTTTTGGCAGAAATATTAAAATGATTGAAATTCAATTGTGTCTAAGCTCAAACAAACACAAAAAACATTTGATTAGCAATGGATCCATCTTTAGTTGTTGAACAGCTAATGATTATTTTAGACATTTTACTTTCATTCCAGCTAAACAAATATGTGAAGTAGCCTAAGTAAATGTGTGATTTGCCTGTTTCATTTGTTTGTTTGTTTTAATAAGTGATTCATGATCTGGCTATTATTTGTATTGCTATGTTTAATTTTTTATTGGCCCAGGATCCGGGTCCATGGTTCGCCACTGGTTTTGTCCCATTTATGTCAATCGGGGGCAGATAACAGTTAAACAGCAGCACCACAGGGTCCATCCTCCAAATATACTACAGAGAAATGAATAAGGATCATAACAGCATGTTGACCTGGAGAAGTAGAGCTTTTGTACAGTATGTGTGACAGGTGTTGAACCAGATGTAGTGAATATTTCTTATTTAAAAATAAAAAATTATACATTTTGGGAAATGGGTAAATTCACTGTCTTGCTCAGTTACATGAAAAGAATCAGTCCCACAGTCGTCCACAGTAAATAACAGTCATTGCTCACAGGGACTGTGGTCTGTATGCATCAGGCTGGTAATGATCAGCCTTCAACCAGTCAGTTACGTCCGTCAGCTTTAGGTCTGAGCAGGAAAAGAAGTAGCAATTATTGATCTTGTCATGGAAGTGACCAAGTTGTGGAAATGTTCCCAGCAAACCATGACACAGAGGTACAAACTGGATTTTGACATATTTTTTTTCTTTTTTTTTAATAAGCTTGATTATAAAAGTGTAACATCTTCCTAAAACCTTTGCATAAATCTGTATTAATCCAGTGCTGTTGGTGTCTTTACAGACAGGAGTAAACCCTGAACACTTACAAGCTGCACGGAAAGCCAGAAAGAAGCAGGAGAAGGCCAACAGCAGCAACAACTCTCCATCCAAGATCTGTGTCAAGGTGAGTCTCTGTCTCCTGTCCCTGCTCATACAGTATGTTGTGTGCATGTACACTATCAGATTTGTTGACTGTGTAAATGTGACGCAGGCAGCATGTTTGCACTAGTGCGTCTGTGCTGTAGGTGATTGTGTAAAACCTTGAAGGACTGGACGTGTTTTCAGTCTGATGTGCAGCAGCAGGGAGGTTTCAACTGACCGTGTTTCTCAGGTTTCACAATCTGTTCCTTTTACTTGGTTTAATCTGAGTCGCCTCCACAGAGCTCCTCTTGTTGACATTACATTAACACTTTAGGCACTGAGTCTGTCACCTTCTTAACACCTTCTTTTTTATTTTATTTACTACAAATGTTTTCTGGCCTTAAGTGAGGTTGAAGGTTGTAGATTCTAGGTATTCTAGGTTGTAGACAGATCCTAGCATGTTTACTCTGACAAAACCAAACGCCCATCTGTTGCTTCTACAACAGATGATCATCATTGGTAGAAAAAAATGCACACTGTCTTCAGTTTCCTATGATAGCCCTTTACTTCCTAGCAGAGTGAAGTCAGGGAGTGCTCTGCTGGTCATTGTACCGTGTCCGTCTCCTCCCAGAGTGGAGGACGGTCCAGGAAACGTTGCAGGGCTGGTTGCCCTAGAGATGGCAGTAAATTATACTGAGTGTTTATTTTAACACCATAATTCACTTGTTGGAACTGTGAGACAAAAAAAAAAACGTCTTCATTTGGCTACCAAGTCATATAAAGCAGGTGTAAGGTAGACATATGAAACAGACACCTACTCTAAGCCCCATAGACAAATTAGACCAGTGTTTTTCAGTCTTAGGGTCGGGAACCTTTCATGATAAAAGATACAATATAATTTATCCCACAGTTTCAGACAGTGATTCCTTCTGCTTTGTTGAAATCTTATCCTAAAAATCAGTTCCTTTGATTGATTCTAGTACAAGAAGCAGGAGGAAGTGACCCATGAGGTGGTGTCCTACAACCTTGAAGCAGAGGAGCAGAGGAACGGCCAGTCGGGAGACAGGAGCAGCATGTTGGACTGTGAGAACACCCTCTTCATCGAATCCCCAGTCGCCGTCCACTCCATCATCCTGGACTGGACGTCTGTCAATTTCATCGACTCAGTGGGAGCCAAGGCCGTCAAACAGGTTCTTTCTTTTTCCTCATTTAAAAAAAACAAAAAACGAGCCCTCAATAAGGTCAGGTGAGGACGAAGGAAGCGCAGATGTTAAGGTTTCACTCCTGTGCCACTAGTTTTCGTCAGGTTATATAAACCTGTTGTAGAACACATGTGTAAACAGACCCTCATTTCACTTTCACTCTGTCTGTTTCAACAGGTGATAAAGGAATATGCAGCAGTGGATGTGCGGGTGGTTATAGCCGGCTGCAGCAGTAAGTATTCATGATGGTTTGTGTCTGTGTTTACTTTATTTGTTGAAACAATGCAAATCAGTGGCACAGAGGAATGAGATGTTATCAGAGCTTGGATACAAACTGTCACACTGACATGATGATACAACATACAGTATCACGGCACGATGCTTGGTTGATGATGGTGGCTTTTTGAGATCTCTCAGCCTCCTTCACTTCACTGAAACAGGTTCTACTGAAGTGGCTCTTGATTCAACAGGTCTGGTGGAGAGTAAAATTGAACTCAGTTTTCAAAAAAAAAAAAAGGTTTATCACAGTTAGTTCATGATTTAACAAGGGTTAAGTGTGACAAATATGTGAAAAAGTAAGAAAGAAGGAAGGGGCAAATAGTTTTTCAGGGCACTGGATGTTAATACTGTGAAAAGTGTCAGAGCCTCAGTCCACAGAGAAATACATAGGTTTCTGTATTCAGAAACTAGGCCTTATAAACAGCCGTCAGGACTTCTGTAACTTTGTGATGTCACAACAAAGCAGTCACCAAGCTCCGCCCTCCTTGACCCACCATCCAACCATAAGGATTTGTTTTCTCTGAGTGCGTTATCTGAAATCTGCCGTATTTTTATTGGATCACAAAGGAAGCAGTCAGCCAATCAGAAGAGAGACTCAGAACTGAGAACATAATAACATGTTGTGACAGGCCCTCTCATCTCCACAGCAGTAACTAGCTCAGTGTAATCTCATCTGGATGAATCTTTGTCAGTTTTTGTTGCTGTGATCATCATTGGTCGCTGACTCTGCTTTAATCTCCAAGGAAGCCTGCTGGACGAGCTGGACACTCTGCAGTTCTTCAGCGGCGTCATGACCAGAGACATGGTGTTCCTCACAGTCCACGATGCCGTGCTGCAATGTCAACACTCGAACTCCCGCCCGGCGGCCGGCCCAGCCAACGAGACGACCTGACGAGAGACGACGCCTGTGACCGAGGACAAACCACAGCAGCAGCTCCGACCCCGGGACGGCTGAGGTGCTCGTCACCCGGAGCGACGAGAGAGTCTCCACGGGCGTTCCAGCATCACAGAACAATCACCCTCATTGAACAGAGGTGATCACGACCCTGTCCAAGCCAACGTGCCCAGAGCAGCGGCTCTGAGGCTTTTATCCAATCAGAAATTCAGGATCAAGTATCCAGATGGGATTCTACAGCTTTACTCCTGTGCATCCTCTGTATCTCTCTCTGTAGAGGGAGCAGTTTGAGTTGCACTTTTAACATTAGTTTCTGTAATCGTGTTGAAGCTCTGACTGGGAGTCAAACTAAGCTGCTGAGAGATTTCAGTCAGAGTGCAGTTTGTGGTAGAAATGTGAAACAGACCAGAAGCTGCACCTCATCATCATCATGCTGGTATTGTTAAGTGTTAACGGTTACTGAGAAGTTGTGTACTGATAGTTATGTTTTCAGCTGTATTTCTGTGTAAAAGTGTATTTAAACTGCAGTGTGACGTTTGCTGTTACAGGGAACACTAATGTACAGTACACGTAACATCCTGTTCGCTCACATCCTAGAATCAAAACTGCTGTGTTACATGTGTAAAAAAAAAAAAGAAGCTTTAGTTACAGTATGTTACTGCCTGACACAGGGTGCCTTTAAAGTTACCATGTGGTTATTTTACAAAGCACTGAGACTTTCTTCTGGAATAAACTTTTATTTTTAAATGAACAAATGACAATGAAAGTACAATGTTATGTTTTACAGATGTTTGCTTCTTCGATGGTAAAAGCCCAAAGCAAAAACACAAACACACACAGGCTCAGTTGTAGGTCATGTATCTGGGGGTGGCGCTGAACTTGGCGTAGGACTTGATGACCTTGTTGACGGCCTCCAGGAAGTCTTTCTCTGTGGCGATCTTCCTGCGGGCTCTGATGGCGAACATGCCGGCCTCTGTGCACACGCTGCGGATCTCAGCGCCTGGCAGGAAAACACACATCAGAGTTTTTATCAGGGTGAACAGGAAGTTCATTCGTTCATCTAGATACTTGTGTGGCCTTCTGGCAACACAGGACAATAACAACCTGCTCGCACAAGAGCGAAGAGCTGTAGCTGCTCAGGATAACTGTCTGCAGGCCTTGAATAAACAGGTTCAACTGCATTTCAACAACCACTGCAGTGTGTGAGACAACAGTGTTTGTCTTTGTTCACACCTGAGATAAAATCAGTTCCACAAAACTGCTCTTCTGAAAACATTGACTTTACATAATAGAATGATGATGCACAGCTAGTAATAAATAAAGAAATGTTGAAAGCTGTGCATAGAGCCCATTGGATTTAGAGAGAGGTAGTTTTTCTTCCAGTGACAGAACAACAGTTCAGTGTCCCCTTGTGGCCATAAATGAGTACTGCACCTTGGAAGCTCTGCTATTGACCTGAAATCTGCTCTGTCCAATCACAAGTGGTCACCTGAGTTCATTAGTTCACACATGTGTCTCCAGTTGTGACTGAATCTTACCTCTCTGCTTTATATGCAAATTAACAGGTGTGTGTTGTTTTTAGCCAATCAACAGACAGACGTTGGTTGTCTCTGTGACCTGACAATGTTCCCGTGAGTCTTGTGTGGTGATTTTATAACAGGTGATGAGTCTAACTGAGCCACAGAGAGAGGCTGTTTCAATAATCAGATAGAAGTGGGAAACAATCTGGAGGAGAAAGCTGTCGTGTCGGTCTTACCAGTGCTGTTGGGACAGAGACGAGCCAGCAGCTCAAAACGAATGTCTCTCTCCACACTCATGGAGCGGGCGTGGATCTTGAAGATGTGTGTGCGACCCTGAAACACAGAATGAACCCAGGTGAGGACAAGGGGTTCACAAGTAGATGAACAGATAAAGTCACTTTGATTTATGAGAATCTAACTCACCTCCAGGTCGGGGAGGCTGAACTCAATCTTCCTGTCCAGACGTCCGGGTCTCATCAGGGCCGGGTCCAGTGTGTCCGGTCTGTTGGTGGCCATCAGTACTTTGATGTTGCCACGAGGGTCGAACCCGTCCAGTTGGTTGATGAGCTCCAGCATGGTCCTCTGGACCTCGTTGTCTCCTCCAGCGCCGTCGTCAAAACGAGCACCTGTCAGGTTCAAACACAGGAGTTGTTGGATTGTGTATTTGATGAGTTTGATGAGAGAAACAGAGAAATCCAATTAGCCTCTGTAACGTAGCTCTGAGCAGCTCACGGCTCTGCTCCGCCTTGCACCGACCATGTTTGTCAGGACCATGAATGAAAAGGAAATGTGAATATTTGTGTGTTCCCCTTAATTTTCTGCTTGCGCTTCTAAAATGTTAAGTTAGGGGCCACTGTGCTCTTAGTAACATGTTAGTCTGGAGCCCTGCGTTAGGGTGAGCTTTACCTCCAATGGCATCAATCTCATCAAAGAAGATCAGACAGGCCTTCTTAGTCCGGGCCATCTCAAAGAGCTCACGCACCATCCTGGCTCCCTATAACACAGGAAGGAGGAGGGAATAAAACATCTTCTGGTCCATATTTAGAAGTAAACAGTTGTTAGTCTTTGACCTGGGAGCTCTTCTCACCTCTCCAACATATTTCTGCACCAGCTCAGAGCCGATGACTCTGATGAAACAGGCGTCGGTCCTGTTGGCGACGGCACGAGCGCACAGGGTCTTTCCTGTGCCAGGGGGCCCAAACAGCAGCACACCTTTAGGGGGCTCGATACCCAGATTGACAAACCTCTCAGGCTGAAGGGGAGACATAAAGACAGAAATATGAATGAAGGGTCAGGATGGAGGTGTGTGTAGTTACATGCACATGGCAGTTTTATTCTGGGCAGTTGTTCCAGATGGAGACTGGAGTGTGAGCACTCACATGCAGCAGGGGGGTCTCTACCACTTCTCTCAGCTTCTCAATCTGCTCCTTACATCCACCAACATCACTGTAGGTCACATCAGGCTTCTCCTCCACCTACAGCAACACATAATTGACAAAGAGTCATTACCAGACCTGGAAAAGTTTCCTTTCGGAAAAGTCTGTTCATCTGGACATTTCCAGTCTAATAAATTGATCTTAACTTTCCTGGAACATTGATTAAATGTTTTTTATGAGTGGTGGATTCATACCTGCATCATGGTGACAGTGGGGTCAATCTTTGGAGGCAGAGGAATATGGATCTGATACTTGTTCCTGTCAACACTGGAGAAGAAGAAGAGATTGTTTCATTAGATAATAAATGTGATAATATGATTATGACGATATTTGATACTTTTAATAATTATTATGCCTCACCCAACTCTCATGCCTTCCTCAATGTCAGTGGGGGCCACCTGGTCGCTCAGGTCCACCACAAACTTGGCAAACTGTTTGACATTGATGATGTATTTTGGATCCTCTGAGTCTGCATTGATGATCTTTGTGCATCTGTGGGGAAAGAAAACAGTTACAATTAATTATAACACTACTTTTATGTGCAAATGGGGATGACATGAAATGTTTTGATTTGACAGCAACACTGTTTAAAGACGAGATACTGTTTGAAACGTTACTTTCTTTAATACTGATTTATTGTCTTGTCTCATTCTGGCTGTAAAACATGAACAGCTGTTTCTGTTTCTGGCCCTCACAGTTCATACCACTATAAAAAGGCCAATGATCTTGTGTTGCATGAGTAGTACTGACTCCAATGTACTAAGATCTATTTACAGTTACCATCCAGTTTGCTTTACCTTGCCACCTGCAGGGGCTGTTCACTCTGTAGAGTCTGTTTGTCAGCAGCCAGATCCCAGAGTGCTGGTGGGGCCAGGCCGGTGTCGGATTCCTTGATGCCTGACAAAGACAAAAACACAAAGGACATTTAAGGCAATTTATCCCCACAAGCATTTGGTGGATTTTGATTTTTGTGACATTTCCCACTGACACCAACACACAAGCAGGGATGTGGTCTTTGTTATCATACACTTATGGCTCAGTCACCCACCTGTCAGCTCGTTGATCTTTTTGAGCAGCTGCTGGATGTCATCCTCCACTTGTTTAATCTGTCTGGAGTAGGTGCTTTGACCCTAGTGATAAATAACATACAACAATTCAGGCAACTTTTAATGAATAACAATGCTAATGTAGGCTAAAGTTACACCTTAAACAGACTGATTACAGTTGGTGTAAATCCTTCTGGGTCTGTACTTACATAGGTTTTCAGCAGCGCGATGTCCCCTTCATCCAAAGCTGTGATGGAGATGAAAACAACATTAATGATTTTGCACTGACAGTGACAGTAGGCCGTTAGCTTTGTTGTCCAGCTCAGCACTGCAGTTTATTACATACACATTTAGGAATATAACATTTGCGACCACTATTTGCATGTTTCGCATCTCAAAATGTAAGTTTACTGAACGGCCACACTTAAAGTAGGCAGAGGTGAACAGAGGCAATTTCTTGAAGATATGCTAACGTTAGCACCGGAGCTAGGTCCGAGGTTTCCTTTCAGCAAAGATCATTTAACTGCTGTTTCGGATGTTAATTGGGTTTTTTCCACTAACCTCTGATAGGTGCGTCATCCTTTTCCTCTTCCTTTGTCTTCCTCTGGTCGTCTCCCAAATAATCTGGCATATTTAATGTGAATAAAGTGTTTTCTCACAGAAAGACCGAGCTGCTCCGGCAGCTAAACCCAACAATTACACAGCAGCTTTGAGTTTCCGCTGCTGTGCCGCTGCTCACCGGAAGTACCAGTCGGAACTTTATTGACGACGTACCACTGATAAAGAAAAAAACTAGAAATATTTGTATTCACATGTAAGACACTTCTTTACCTCAAAAATATTAACTCTATTTTGCTATTTGAACAAATATTACGTGCGGGGAAAAAAAATCCACAGTCGAATAAACGGTCCTTTACGGAACTGTGTCGGTGTGGAACCGCGTGACAACACGGAGCGGTCGGCGGCGTGACAGCAGCGCTCGTTCCCGGATTGGCAGTGGTAAAGGGAGGCCCATGTGGTGTGTCAGTGAGCGGGCCACAAACTTGAGCACTTTACAAAGCTTTCACTTGACTGTTTCAGCACCTGAATGTCCGCCTAGCTCCGTTTAACCAAGATGTTGTTGGAAGCGCTCGACGGCGATGAGACGGTTGTGTTTGGCGCCACTGCCGGTAAGCACGGAGGAGAGGCCAGTCACACAGCCAGCTAGGCTACCATTGGTTTATATCAACACTTGCTATACTCGTTAGCATTCAGCTAAAAAGCATACAGCACTTTGACTAAGCTAATACAACCAGCTAATTAAAAGTCAAGAAAAATCTCTTTATTTTCATAATTTCTCGGTTTATTCCTAATGTTTTTTTTTGTTTTTTTTGTCGTGTTAGCATATTGTCATTTAGCTGCTGCCCACTCATGGTTGACACTTGCTGCAGTGATTTATTAGCTCATGTCATTGGCTAAACATCTAGTAGTTGGCAGCGCTGGATGTTGCATAATGAGTGGACACCTGTTGTACCTTCTGCTGGTTCAGTGCTCAGATACAGCAACACTACAGGAGCTGGGCTGCGTTCAACACAGCCAGAGGCAAACGTGTTAATGAGTGTTTGCATCAGATTAACTTAATGTTGTTTACACTTGTGTGGGTGATTATAATGATGATTCGTGGTGAGGCAAAAGTAAATTGTAGATATATAATTGAGGCAATTTAATGAGATCAGTATATCATTCAAGTGACTAAAAAAGTGGTACGTGACGACTGCTAGATACCACTGTGACAGAAAGACATGGTTTCCTTCACCTCCTCCTCTCCCCTCAGCCTCTGTGCAGGTGCAGGTGGAGCCAGTGGGCCGGTGGTTCGAGGCCTACGTGAAGAGGAGGAACAGGAACACCTCGGTCTCCTTCCAGGAGCTGGAGGAAGAGGAGGTGTCGTCCGAGGAGTCGGAGGATGAGGAGTTTCAGCTGGAGGAGTACCCCATGCTCCGCACGCTCGACCCCAAAGACTGGAAGGTACCAGTCCAGTTTAGAGACTTAGAGACAAGAAGCCCCAAGACCTTGTATCACTAAAACTATAAATATTTTGTATTAACAGTCTTTTATGAAAATTTGCTTTGTATATTTGAACTAAACTACTGTCAGTCATTTACCATGCGACCACCACGCATCAGTCCACCTGTTTCTGTCTCTGAACCTCCTTGTTGTCTTGTCACCCATCAGAATCAGGATCACTATGCCGTCCTCGGGCTTCCACACCTGAGGTACAAAGCCACACAGAAACAGATCAAAGCTGCTCGTAAGTGATTCCTCCTCCTCCTTTTGCTATTATAGATGGTTTTCTCTCCACTATTGATTTTGGTCTCATTCTCTGTCGTCTCTCAACAGACAAACTGATTGTGCTGAAGCACCATCCTGACAAGAGGAAAGCGGCAGGAGAGCAGATTGTAGAAGGAGACAATGACTACTTCACCTGTATAACTAAAGGTAGACGATGCTGCTCCTGTTGTCAACACTGATATCATATCTGAGGACCTGAACCTCACGTCTCTGTGTCTGTTTGAACCTCAGCTATAGAAATGCTGTCCGACCCCGTGAAGAGAAGAGCCTTCGACAGCGTAGACCCCACCTTCGACAACACCGTGCCTTCAAAGAGCGAAGGCAAAGAAAACTTCTACGAAGTGTTTACATCCGTTTTTGATAGAAATGCAAGATGGTCTTCCAAAAAGCATGTTCCCAAACTTGGAACTGCAGAGTCTTCTTTTGAAGAAGTGGATAATTTTTACTCTTTTTGGTAAGTGGAACATTTTTTTCCTCACATTTTAGCAAAACAAATCAGAGGAGAAAACAAACTGATGGGCTTCTTTTCTTCCTGTTAAAGGTATAACTTTGACTCATGGAGGGAATTCTCATACCTGGATGAGGAGGAGAAGGAAAAGGCTGAATGGTGAGCTCATCATGACCACTGAAACACATCCACCTCTACATGTTCTGACTAAACTGACTCACTGACATGTTTTTTTCCCTGCAGTCGAGACGAGAGGAGGTGGATTGAGAAGCAAAATCGAGCTTCCAGAGCTCAGAGGAAGAAGGAGGAGATGAACAGAATACGAACACTAGTTGGTACAGTCCTCCAGAGCCAGCACACACCACAACATCTCATCAAACAGCTTCTGTAGAAGCAAATATGTTGCAGCATTATGAAAACATAGCGCAGGTCACACACTGGTGCACATGAGCGACGTTATCAGTTGTGTCGTCTCTCTGCAGACACTGCCTACAGCTGCGACCCTAGAATAAAGAAGTTCAAAGACGACGAGAAAGCCAGGAAGGAATCGGAGAAGAAGGCAAAAGCTGAAGCCAAGAAGAGAGAGCAGGAGGAGAAGGAGAGAGTGAGTATCGCCTAACACACAACACCTGACAACACTACAGCTCGTCTGTACTGGACACGTGTCTACACATCCTGATAACAAAACAAAGCTAGATGTGTTCAAAACTGTCAGTAAAACTGGACGCTGTTGCTTTTAGTCGGCGTTCCTCAGGAGGAAGCGGTGACCTTGTTGCTGGATATTTAAAGCAGGAGCTTAATCCACATTTGGTGTGTTAGTGTTTCCTGCAGCAGGACGGAGAATGTGGGATTAGGTGGAGTTGAGTAGGAGGTGAATGTGACCCTTCAGAAAACTATTTATCCCCCCGACCTAAGCTGCTGTATATTTTAATATCTCACATTTACTAGTTAAGTAAAAACAAATCACATCACTGACTCCTTTGAAAGGTGAGTGACTGACTACGACACAAAAATTCAATTCATTGAAACAATTTGACAGCTCTAGCCTATTTGTGTTAAAAGGAATATTTCCATCTCCTGTGACACAAAACTGCAGAAAACAATGAAGCGCTGTGCAACAATGGTGTCCTCGTAAATCACTGACCCCAGAGAACAAAACTGTAAAATCTCACTGACTTGGAACTCTGTGGTTGATAGTCAGTTGATAGTCATAATCTGCTAAAAAATAATTTTTCTTGTGTCATAATAGTACTGTTTAATTATAAAATATCACGTTCGATATGTACCTCGGTTTTGAGGTGACAGTTTGGTTCATTTTCGGTACAGTATGGGAATAAAATGCAAAACCGTACCATACGAGTCTCTTTTGCTGCACACTGCTGCCATGCATGTACGGCCTGCCATGAATAAATGAATGTATGGGAAACACTGGTAATATTTATTTTTATATAATGTTGGCTATAGCTTCATACATTTAAGACCCCTATCTGCCAGCACCACAAATAGAATCTGTTTTTGTGGGGGAAAATAATGCAGGTGCTCCCTCATGTGGACCATGCAGACTTTCTTGACATCCATTCTTAAAAGAATTGGAATCGAGAATTGTTAGGAACCAGAATCGTTTAATTTCAATCGATGCCCAACCCTACTGTGTCGTCCCTCTGGCAAATGTTGATGAGTCAGCTTCCTGCGTGTGTGTCACAGGCCCGGCAGGCAGAGCTGGAGGCTGCTCGTCTGGCTAAAGAGAAGGAGGAAGAGGAGGCCAAGCAGGCGGCGCAGCAGGCCAAGAAGGAGAAGGAGATCCAGAAGAAGGCCATCAAGAAGGAGAGGCAGAAACTCAGGACCACCTGCAAGGTTCATCCTCATCACCCTGTGTAAACATACATGACATCTGACCTCAGATCTGCTTCAGTTAACACCTGTCTCCACCTCTTCGCTCACTTCCAGAACTGGAATTACTTTGCCGACAACGAAGCCGACAGCGTGAAAATGATGGAGGAAGTGGAGAAGCTCTGTGATAGGCTGGAGCTGACCAGGTACAGACAGCTACAGGATCATCACTGATAGGAGTTTTAAAAATAACTTTGGCCCCACTTCTGTAGATCAGGCCCCCACATGCATCTTCGTTGTAACCATAGAAACATCCTGATGCTGAACAGTATCTGATGTTCCCTGTGTTTCCAGTCTGCAGTCACTCAACGAAATCCTGGCCTCAGGCTCAAAAGACGACAGCAAGGTTGCCGTGGAGAAGCAGGTAACAAAACAAATCAAGTTTTTTTTTATTGTACTGAGGCACAGTATGTCTATAGTCGTCAGAGTGTATTAAGGTGCTGGTGTTTGCGGCGTCAGGTGCAAGAGGTGAACGCTCAGCTGCAGAGGGAGAGGGAGGCCGAGGTGCAGGCCCGGCAGGCGGCCCGCAGCGCCGAGCAGGCCAGTGGAGGTGGAGGGGCCGGGGGCAAGGGCTGGAACGAGGACGACCTCCAGCTGCTCATCAAAGCCGTCAACCTGTTCCCCGCTGGAACCAACGCCAGGTACACACACATACTGTACACACACACAGTCCTACAGTACAAACCAACCATCAACAGGAGCTCCTCCCTTCACACCTTGTTGTGTTGATCCTCTAAAGCAGCGGTCCCCAATTCCGGTCCTTGAGGGCCACTGCCTTCCATGTTTTAGAAGTTTCCTGCTACAACACACCTGATTCAAATGATCAAAGCTTCTGCATAGACATTTGTTGAAATCAGATGAACTGTGATGCCACAGATCAGGCCTGTCACAGTTGTTACATAATCACTTGATTACAGTTATTTTGCATAAGGGTTCAAATCATTTGCATTCATTTGTATAAAAACAGCTACAGTATATTATATTTCCTCCTTGTTTTCCACTGGTGCTTTTTGTATGACATCACGTTGCACCAGTCTTCTTCTATGGTTTAATGACACATGAGTGGAGCCACAATCTGTTTATCTTGAGAAGCTTCATGTCTAATATTCAACAACCACATTTCGATGAGCATATGTTGACATCAGTGTCGTGTATTTAGTTGCAAAGCCAAAAAATGTCTCTTCTTCTTCATAAGGTTATTTAAACCATGTTTAGGCATTTACTATAATAGTGGCATAAAATGATCAGAAAAAGGCTGTGACAGCCCTACCACAGCTCCATGGTGAGAGTGAGTGACAGTGCAGACCACAGCTGCCTGGCTCTGTCTGTCGTCAGTTCACTGCTCCTGGTGTGAAAATAGATCTGTCATGGCAGCATCAGTTACTCACAAGATCACTTCCTCTAAAGCAAGTTTGCTTACAAAATAAGAGTGAAAACTTTTTCTAAAAAACAGTGCTCTATGTTTGTTAATTGTAAAGTTTTATTTTGAGGAGTCATGCTTGGTAGTTCTCTAGAACAGTGGACATAGGACTGATAAGAAGGAAAACAACAAAGAAAACAAAAGGGCTCTAACTGTGTTGGTGACTCCTGCAATCAATTTCAGACAGATTGTCTTGTTGAAAGAGATTTCTCTGTGGATAAAATGCAAAGCAGAGCTGCATGATTCTCCCAATCTCTTACAATAAAAAAAACGAATTCTGTTAATTTTTCTGACAGATGGGAAGTCATTGCCAACTACATGAACTTGCACTCCACCAGCGGCATGAAGAGGACCGCCAAAGATGTCATCAATAAAGCCAAGAATCTCCAGCGACTAGGTGAGCTCAGACACAGCTGCTGCAGACTGACATATCTTATTTTCTTTTTAATATGCAGTTTTTTATCAGTAGTGGATTGACTTTACCAAAATATTGGTAAAAAGCACTATGTACATATAAGAATTTAGTAAATATATTGTAATTTACGATTAACTGTGGTATCTTATAATTCTGATGAGTCATGTTGATGTCCACTCGTCAGATCCTCTGCAGAAAGATGAGATCAACAAAAAAGCCTTTGAGAAGTTCAAGAAGGAGCACACCTGTGTGCCGCCCTCCATAGACAACGCTGTGCCCTCGGAGAGATTTGACTGTGAGTGTCTGTGCTGCTGCGTGTCTGTAGCCACATGTTACTGTTGAAGGTTTTGTGTCAGAGTCTGTAGCCCAAGGGGAAAGATGAGTCCTTTTCATCAATATCGTGATCAGGATCATTGAAGTCATGGTGTCTGTTTTGAGAAGAGCAGTATAACAGTGTTGTTTCCTCCCCCAGCTGGTGCTGACGGTAACGCTGCTCCCTGGACCACCGAGGAACAGAAACTTCTGGAGCAGGCCCTGAAGACCTACCCAGTCAGCACACCAGAGCGCTGGGAGAAGATCGCTGCTGCCGTCCCTGGACGGAGCAAGAAAGACTGTATGAAGAGGTACAAGGTAAGATGACGAGTTGGTAGTGGTGTGACTGTTTGACTGGTGTATGGTAGTTTTGTGCTTTTGATTTGTATCTAGATATGATATAATGAGGTTGTAGTATTACTCAATACTTCAATATTTGAGATCAGATTTGGGGGTAGAAACCAACGACATCACTGACATTTCATCCTCTGCTACTGTATCAATAAGGCTGTTTACTGCTGCTCTAATCTCGTTCCCTGTGTCTCTGACAGGAACTGGTGGAGATGGTTAAAGCCAAGAAAGCTGCTCAGGAACAAGTGGCAGCCAAGAGTAAAAAATGACAAGAACCACAAAAGACAATAGTATCTGTGTTATTTTAACATTATTGTGTTGGTCTTTATTTTATAATAAAAAATTAAAGGAGGAAAAAAATACTACAGACGAGACTTAAATACTGTGTTTCTGTTCATATTCTGTACAGGTGAAAGGTAACAGGTGCTCAAGTTTCTCAGGTTCTCATCCAGAACATTCCACTGCGGATCTGGTTGTAGTCAGGCAGCTGCTCAATCGGACCTGAGACACAGAGCAGTTGTAGTTAATGTAACAAGACAACATGGAACACTGTATTTTTGCAGCTCAACACCTCAGTTATCTGTACTCAAATGTACTCATAGTGTGGTGTTTTCTAGACACTAAAAAAAGGCTGCTGCTCTAAAGTCATGGTCATGATTCAAGTCAATATATACAACATAGTTCAGTACATCTTTGCTGAGATTTTAAAATACTTTGCAATACAAACAACAAATGTAGACCCATGTCATAAAACACAGGAGCCACAGTTAAAACATCTTAACCTGAAAAATCTGGTCTTTTCACATCCCAGGACAAGTAAAATTTAAACTACAAAAAAAGGTATTACAGTTGCACTTGGAATATATAAACATACCAACTGCTGCGATGGCAGGAGCCTTGTTGTAGATGTATTTGGTGCACACGTCCTTGATGGTCTTTGCGTCAATGGCCTGTTTAGGAACAACGATCATCAAATGTAAGACAATACAGCTGTTTCCCACAATGTCATCAAGGGGAGCAACACAAAACATACAGGCCCCCATCAACAGCACATGATGCATTTACAGGATGTTGGCTGGGTTATGAAAAGGTGAGGATGATTTGGGACTGAAGAGTAACTTAACAGGACCACCATCAAGTCTGGGCCTAATGTTCAGGAGTCTTATGAAGGACAAATTCAAATCAGTGGGTTTCAAGTGTGTCCACTCACATCAATCCTGGCCTCCAGCTCAGGCAGCGGGATCCTGCGGCTGTAGCACAGCATCTGTCTGCCAATGTCCTCACAGATGGGAGTGGATCCTGCAGAGAGAAAGCCCATCGACATCAGAAACCTGCTGCTGTGCTTCACCTCACTAATCCAGTCTGATGTGGCTCTGTCTCACCGTCCAGATGCAGCAGCATGTTGGTCTTGAGCAGATTCTTGGCCCGAGCCACCTCGCTCTCCGTCACGCTGGTGCACAGAGACATCCTGATGGGGACGGGGACACAAACTTTGAGCTCTTTGTTTTGACATTTAGACGTGAGACAACAGTGGATGTGTGCGTGCTTACCACTCCATCTGAGTGAAGTGCATCATGTCGTTGACGGTGCCGGGCTCACACACCATGTAGAGCCCCCACAGCCCCGTGTCGGTGTAGCAGGTGTTGAAGGACTGGAAGCTGTGGCACAGGTTTCCCTGACAGGCCATCTGAGCCAGTTTACTGGACAGGTTCTGGACCCACAGGGGACAAGAGGGACGTGAGGACACTGTAGCAGACTACATAATCACATACACACTGCTGCTCATGTCTGCTAAAAAAGATATACACATGTCACATGTGTTAAACTGAATGTTCAATTCCAGCGGGTCACTTTGGCCCAGCTCCACCAGCACTCACCACGCCTCCACCGAACGAGCGGTCCCAGTTTCCAATGAGCGTGTTTGCCACCATGAGGGGGATGGTGTCGGGGTGAGACCACCCCACCGCCTCCACGGCGATGGCGATGTGAGCCAGGGGCATCTTATCATCACGCACACGGATCTGACGCAGCGGCAAGACACATTTATTGTGGAGTCAATTACAACACTATTACAATAGAGAACACTATAACAATGTGTGGACATGAGCCTGAGGACCTGACCTTACCTCGCTTCCTGTGAAGGAGCAGGCAGGAAGTTCCGGGGCTTCTCCTCTGCCTGGAAGTTTTCCAAAGTGGTACTTGGCCAAGTCGATGAGCTCATTCTGTGCAACTCCTAGTTGAATATAGATCACATGACCC
>JARUPV020000085.1:0-25000 GCA_030347415.2 Decapterus maruadsi | reverse complement strand
TGTGTTGCGTGTGTCCTCTGTAACAAACAGTGCAGGCTGGTTAGGTTTTAAAAAACAAACCTCCTATACCCAGTGAATGTTATTATCCAGCTGCAGATGGTATTGTGAGAGGTGCCTCCATCCCACAGATGTATACTGTCTGCTCAGAGTGATCAAATTGTTACCTAAGGGTGAAACCAATGTTTGAATCCAGATTCTTATAGAGACAGAGGAGCGGAGTGGAACAGTGTACTGTAGTAGTGTGTGGATTTCATCTCGCTGCAGGCAAACCATTTGTTACTCACTTAAGAGAAACAAGAGCTCTGTTTCAGACAGTTTCGCTCTGACGCCGATCAGGTGGCTGGTTTCATGTTTGGAGTGATCTGTGCGTTATAACCGTTGAAACCAATTAGATAACTAAATGATTCTGAAAGAAGATATGTACGGATGAGGTATGGGACAATGTGTGACAGCACTGTCATATGGACTAACCAGACAGACCGGTTCCTCTTGGACCGATCAGTCATCACAGCAATGTAACACTCAACTGGCAATACATGTGAAGGAGCGCGCACACACACACACACATGAAGGATGCTCTTATCTTTTGTGGTGAAAACTCAGGTGGATTTTTAATCACTAAGTCATGACTGTGTTCTTCAGTAACTTGTTCATCCCCCCCAAACCAACAGCTGAACAGACACGTTCCAACAACTGCAGCAACGCCTCGACAAGTAAAAGACTCAGCAATTTACCTACACCTGAAGGTTAGGAGCCACACCTGCAGAAAACATGCACGGATCTCATATAGAGAGGACAGACAGCTCGACAACGGGAGATGCTATTTATGCCAAAAGTACAAGTACAAGCAACACAGCAAAGGCTTCAAAACTAGGTCACCTCACCAGTCGGTCTGACTGAAGAAGCCTACCTGGATGAGCTGAGACGTCTTCAACTTCCACAACCGAGTCTAGTTTCTCATGAAACTGAAATTCTCTTTATGTTGGTGGCACGGTGGGTTCAAGTCCAACCAGTAGCCCTGTGCGTCATATCATCACCTATATCCCTGCCCCTGACTTACTGAGTCAGATTCAGATTCAGGTTCAGGTTTAGTTGATTTTTTTTTATCCAAGAGTTCAGTTCAGTTTTCAAATCTATCCATGCACAGAAAAAACACACACGTGTTGTCAGACTGATGAAACATTTTTTTCTTTGCATGAATTTTCTGAAGGTGCAGTGTATTGAGCTCTCTGGGACTATAACACTATTTAAAACCTTAAAGGGATAGTTCAACATCTTGGCAAAATGGCCCACTGCCATAATCTTTATAGTCATAGCAGTAGGGTCATTACCTTTAATTGTTGGTGTAAGCTGTTTTTAGAATGACGGAGCAGAGCCGTGAGCTGCTCAGAGCTACGCTACGAAGGCTAATGGGATTTCTTGGTTTCCCTCATCAAACTCATCAAATACACAATCCAACAACTTCAAAATGCTCTGATGGACAAGTTGTGACCTGCACATTCACCACGCTATGAGATAATAACAGAACATTACCAGACAGAGTTGTTTTTGAGGCAATTTCATGCAAAACCGCTCTGCATTTGCCTCGAAAACAACTCCGACCCACAACTCAGATGGGTCTGGGTGGAACTGGTGCCGCACCCAGGCTCCCTGCTATGACGGTCGGGCATGGATCCGATGCGCTAACACAAACTTGGCACCACACATGAGTAGAAGCCCATGGGTGATGATGAAGCAGGATTTCTCTTGTATAAGTTTTTTTTTTTTTTTTTTTAGGAAAATCCTACAGACTCTACCTTCAAAAACTATATATACACACACATATATACAGGTACAAGCCAGAAATAGGACCCGTTGTGTCATTGCTCGGCAGAGCACTTTCCACTGGACCCCATGGCACACTTTGCTGTCTCTGTCTGATTGCATCCATGGCAGATGGGCATCATAATGTACAGCTGGTCAGATACAACAATTAGAGGCATCAGGACGGAAACCATAAGTGATCCATTACCCCTCAAACTTCCCCCACTTTCACTTCAGCTGTTGTCACTGAACTCCACAGAGCTCTGAAACAGGTATTTGGCCTCCATATTGTGAGCTGCCAATTTGAGATTTTCACTCTGGAAAAGCTTGTTACTGCTGCACTAATTAAACCCCCGGATACATCAACCACTAAATCAACTGTTCAACAACTGCTTCAACAACTTTCAGTCATCAAACTTGGAAACAAGAAAATGCAAAAAAAGTATTCAAGCTTTGCACTGGAACAACAGCTGGCTAGAAAAGCATGATGGGAAACTGTGCTTCATTTTATTGCTTGTTACCCCCAGAGAGCATTTAATATCCAGACAACAGCTGGGGAAAGCCAGAAAGCTGGTTCATACATACAACAGGTTTCTGCAGCTCTAATGAGCACACAGTCAAATACCAGCTCAACCTTCATGCTGGAACGAGTACGAAATGATGGAGGAAAAAACACTGGGAAGACGGATGAGTACAGGTCACAGTCAGGTACAGAGATAACAAGATGCAGTAGATCACTGAATGTTTTGATGAATGACCTCCTATCAGATTTCTATATCATCGACAGTCTACTTACTAAACAAACAGACCGAAGGTAAACAGTTTGCTCAGAGTTGCACCAGATGTTGGGGCAAAGTGTATATCTCTAATTATTGGGCTGTCAAACTGCACTCTGAGTCTGGCTTCAAGTTAGTCAAATAACCACTGACAAAACTCTAAGCAGATTCTCTCTTTAATTTGTATAAATACTCTCTCTGCCTCTTACAAATGGAGTGCACAAGTGCTTTTCGCCACTTTAAATTCCAATTTCTTTTTAAAAGCCCCAATGTGCTTTGAATGGCACAGACAGACAGACACCCACACACACAATGATACTGTTATAACGTAAAGGCCCATCTTTTATACTTCTCCTGTGTTTTGAATTTAAAGCGTTAGCCTATAAGAAGAAATGTGTGTGTGTGGTTTTAAAAACCGAGAGCCAGGATCACAATCAGACAAACAAAAGAGAAAAAATTTCTGGTAAAAAACACCCAGAGAAACCAAATCCTGCGGGGCCGGAGGGTTGGTCCAGGTGGGCGGGGCTTGGGGCATCGCCGAGAGTGAGTGACGGTGTTGTGACAGAATCCCTGGGTCAGGGCGGAGCACTTTCATACTTTTCACTGTATATTGAGCAAACAGCTGCTTTATAATCAAAGGACTTGGATGTTTAACTTATTGACAGTATGGGATCTTTAAGGTGAAACTGACATGAGATGACATCATCATGCTGATCTAATAATCACTTACATTTATATCAAATCACAAAATGAAACATCATTTGACTTTTCTGAAACCTGAAAAACAATCTTTATTTATTTATTTATTAAAAAAAAAAGAAAGAAAATAGTCCTCCTGTTCACCATTAAGTACCATTAAGAGTTTTACAATATTCACATTGAATAATAAGTTCCTATTTGGAATTTGGGTGAGAGCTTAAACTCATTGTGAATCACAAAGCAAATATTAATTGCCGGTCTGTGACAGGATTGAAAGTTCAGTCTCACATGAACTGTGCTTGATTACAGAGAGGTGTGTCTGATGTTGGGCCTGACCCTCATTGATCTGAATGCGGTGGAAAAATAATAGGGACATGTATCAATAGAGTGCAGTAGAGTTCAACAGCAGATCACACGAAGTTCGACACACATACACACAGTTTCAACTGAACCTGAACATTATAACGTTTATAAAGGAGGATCCAGAGCAGAACTCTTGCATCAGACTGTGCAACTCCAAAAATTTATAAAGAGAATGAGAATAATAGCTGACTTTTTCTGCCAAACCCTGGATGCACTTCAACTGCCATTCACCTTTTCAGCGACAATGAAGAAAACTGACGTTAACTTTCTGAACCCTGGAGACCTGACACACTGTCTCACGCAGACCTTATTTTCTTAATATGAAGTTTTGCCTTTAGAGAAATACATCATCTGGACTAAAATATGATTTGATTAAAGACACCCTGATTCCATCACAGAGGAGCTCCAGAGATGGCAAATCATTTGGAAAGGGGGTTAAAACTCTTGGCTGAGTTCTTTTGTGCATGGCTCCATTAATTGCCATTTCTTCACATTAGTATCCTAAATAAACAAAAGTGACAATAACGGACTTGTTCCGCAGGCGTAAATTAGCAGTGGCGGGAAGCAAGGTTGCCCCAGTCTACCCTCTCATCCAGCCTTTTCTACTTTCCTGCTTTTATACTACTACTGAAAATCCACAGCTTTCATTACCTCTCATTAAGGCATCTGGGGGAAATCTACACTACACTATCTACACTATATACAGACATTACAGTTTCATATCCACACAACCAACACAATCACATTTTATCCCATCTACCAAAGCTTAAGCCTTTTTGTCTTGAATTGTAAAAGACTTAACTGCAAATTGCACAATGAATATTTGTCCAATTTGCTCCAGCTGCATGAAGGAATTCCAAGCTTCAGAGACCCAGTGTGTCCTATTAAAACAAGTACGCCATAGATCTGAATTACACAGTGTCGACTCCGGCGTCAAGTATCCATTTTCATCTGCTATGTCATCATCAAAGTTGGACAGATCACCCCACCGCCACCCATGCCTTCACAGCACTTAAACCCTCCAGAAATGTGGGAAGTCAGACAAGGAGGGAGATATGAGTGCATGGATGGCTCAACAAAACATTAGAGCTTCAGCAGGGCAGGCTGCTGGCACTCAGTGTTGGAGCCTTTTCATGCATGGCCACAATCATTCCTTTAAAACTGATGAACTTGCGCTTTTCAAGTCTTACTGACCACTTGAGGCTAGAGATGCAGCCATTATGTTCTTTATCTTGGCTGCTGATAATGATACTGTCAGCCAATCCACAGCTGATAGCGGTCAATGGGTGATGGTGTTGCATTACAGATGATGTGCATTATATCTGCCCCACATTTAGTGTTGGTGGTCTGCCAGCACATCGGACAAGTTGGGAGATGCAACTAACTACACTTCACAGCCCACAGTGCTTCTCTCAGCCACAGTTCAAGGAGTATCAACGCCAATCTATTATGGTCTGAGTGAAGATCTGCTGAATCATGATAAGAGGCCCATTAATCAGGGCGTCTTCCCTTAAAGGGATGGTTCAACATTTTGACTAATTCACCTACTGTCATAGGGTTAGGGTTAAATTGTCAATGCAAGCTGTTTTTAGATCGGCGGGGCAGAGACGTGAGCTCTGCATGGTGCATGGTATTTCTGCTTTTCCCTCATCAAACTGATCAAATAGACAACCCAACAACTCCAATCCAACTGCTCCTGTGGACAAGTTGTGACCTGCACATTCACCAAAATAATAATGGAACATTACCAGACAGAGTTGTTTTCGAGGCAAATTCGTAGCTGGAACTACATCCCAGACACGGCTGCTGGGTGGAGTGATTTCAAGAGCGCAAGTTCTGAGTATTTGCTTCATGTGTCTTAATGTTACATAATTATAGGTTATTATTTCGGAGCGTGGTGAATTTGCAGGTCACAACTTCTCCACCAGAGTGTTTTGGAGTTGTTGAATTGTGTATTTAGTTTGATGAGGGAAAAGTGGAAATACCGTGCGCCTCCATTGCGTTAGCTGAGCAGCTTGCGTCTCTGCCCCGCTGATCTAAAAACAACTTGCACCGACAATTAAAGGTAATGAACCTACTGCAAAAACTATAGGGATTATTATGGCAATAGGTGAATTTGCCAAAATGTTGAACTACACTATCTCTTTAAAGAGCTTTACAACACTTGCCACACTTACTCATTCACACACATTTCACAGGTAGCATCTTACTCAAGGACACTTTGATATGATACAATAAGACAAGATACAACACGATATAATACACTTTACTATTATTATTATTTATTATCAATTTGTCTTGCAGCAACTGTGCCATAAATGCCTTGACCGCCACAATGAGAATGGACAATACGTCACCAGCCATACCATCACAACAATTACATAACACTATTGCACATATTTCATAACATTACATAACACATTCACACACATACATGAACTTACACAGCAGCCTCAAACAAGTTGTGATGGTAGCCATGGTAATGAAGGGCGGTATTTTCCACACCTCACGGAGGTGGTTTTCACATATTAATCCAAATGACAATCTTTCCCTAAAAGTTGTTCTTGTGTTTAAACCTACCAAGCACTTGTTGATGTCACATGATTCTGTCCTACTAAGGCGACAGATGTTGGAGGACGGATATGGAACGGTCCCAACCTGCATCTCTTTATTTTGAATGAACCATGGCTGTATCATAACAGCTGGAAAACAAACCACAAGATTGTACCAATTCAAATGATGATGATCCAAAGAAGTTGTCCTTGCTCATATCACATAGACTGTACACACTGACGGTGTCAAATGGTTTTCTTGACTTTTTGAAAATTAGGCTCGCACATGCCTTCCAAGTCTATAAGCTACACCCACTCATTTGAGTCTTTACCCAATCACAACCTTACATGTTGGCCATCAGCCAATCAACGATCATATCCTGTCAGCTGTTTGCAGATGTCTCTTTCCTAACAGTGGCCAGGGGATTTTGTGCTACCTCTTAACTTGCCCTGAGCTGAGTCCTAAGTTCAGAGCCAGTCTGGGCAGATTTTAAAGACTAAAAATGAACCCACTAATCTGCATCTTCCATTGTGTATTTCCTGCATTGGGGCAACTTCAGCCAAGGTCTGTAGTGTGCCAATTTCATGTGAATATGAATGTAGTGAGTGACTGAGTTGTGACATGAATTGGCAAAAATGATGTTACACATATTCACCAAGTACTTTGAGAGCTGCCAAAAGCTGCTTTTCACACCAAAGCTTGATGTGGAAAACATTCAGCTGAAGCTTTGACAAGTTAGACTGAAAAACACTGATGACCCGAGGTTATACCAGCTGTCTGTTCTCTACCAAAGGTTTAATAAAGGAAGAACCTCCATTATCTAACTGCAAATGGCCCATGTTAAATGGACTGCACTTATGAAGCACTTTTATTAGCCTTTACAGACCACTGCTTTACAGCATAAGCCACATTCAAGACTTCTACACATGCAGAGTTTCTACACTCCTGGTCTGATGGACACTAATGATTCGGTATCTTGCCCAAAGACACTTAGACACAGACTGGAAGAATCAGGGATCAAACCATCGACCTGCTGTAGTCACAACACCAAAACTAAGGCTTAGCTGATGGTGTTATGTCACATTTTGGTGTAGCATTCAATAACCCTTAATGAACTGTAGCTCTTACTATGTCAGACACAAGTATAATCAACAGAAGATGGATTTTGACTGCACCTATTGTTCACTCAAATCAGGATCTGGGCCAACAAACTTGATCAGGACAATCCCAAACACCAGAGCTGAGGAAATGAGTTCTAAAGCAGGGTGTCAGCATCACAAATAGAGCTGCTGGAGAGCACTTAAAGGAAGCGTCACCACTTTTTTCCCACCACAATATGAAGTAAAATATCTGCAGTTCACATTACACAGTAGGCATGTACCAGAATATCACATAAGTAAAGTGTTAAATGCATTACCTGCAGGAAAACATCCCAAATGGAAAGTTGCTGGTAGCCTCTGAGAAGCCTAGCTTGTTAGCACTCTAATGCTACTGAACTGGATGCTTGTGTGATGATCATAAATTCTCAACATGATGAAACTGTTGAGAAAGTCAGTCGAGCATCTGACCATGGCTTATCAATGCAAACTTGCCGCCGCAGTAACAGTGGTTACATAACTGCAATATTCACCCACACCATGTGTCAGGTGCGCTTTTTTTTTTTTAATCAAATATCACTGCATCTCAAAATGCAAGCACACACAGACTGAAAGTGAGTGTGGTTTCTTGGGTTAGATCGAATCTGTTATTGTACTTTCAAAAGCATCAATGAGGTGGTCGTCTAACGGCCGTCTGTCTTGGCAGTAGCCAGATTTAGGTCATCACAGAATGCCATTAATCTTCTTTTCAACATTAAAAAACAAGCTTGAGGTGGAATCATCTCATGTGATTCCAATGGAGAGTGCCTGCATCTGAGAGTTCTGGAGAACCTGGAGAGAACCTGCTGGAGAACCAAGGAGAACATGCAAACTCCACATAAAAAGACCTCATGTCCAGGAATTTGAGCCCAGAGTTGATATGCTAAGAGGCGAGAGTGCTAACCAGCGCAACAAGACATTTGTTTCTCACAGTTAAGTCAAGGAACAGATGGTTTTTCTTTTGGCTGGAGGCCAGGGTGAATGTTTGGAAACCAGCACCAGCAATAGTTTAAGAAAAGGCAAAAGCCAAAGATTAAAGACTTGTCTGAAGAGGCTGGGGACTCAGTTGGGCATCAACTGCCTTTGACACTGGTAATGTAAAACATTTACACCCAGGAGACTGTAGGAGTCGCCTCAGTCATCAAGTTTCAGTGGGTGAAAGCTGATTGTCACTATCAGATTGTAGCCACAACTGAGTCAATGCAAACCCTCTGGTCTTCAGATAAAGACACCGTCTTGATCGTATTCACCCACCTTTTCCCTCTTTGAATGTCCTACAACTGCAGACAGTAAAGAGACTGTGCTCGGAGGTCAGATTCACTTATGGGATTGAACCGTCTTGTGGGAGCGTTTTGTTCCCCTGGTTGCAGACGGGAGCAGCAGTCTGGAGGCTGTGTGTGAGCACTTCCTCCTCTACACTGGGAAACATAATTTCTCCACCACAACAGGCTACCACATCCTGTATGATAAGAGGTGCAAGAACACTATGTACCATGTGTTACTGTAGCACACAAAACGACAAGCATGATGCTCATTATGTAACTTATATAATAGAGGTATGTTGTCGTTATACTGTATAGCCTATTATTATGCCCTACCTCATGTTCCCATGTGCTGCTGTGGATGTGCAAGATGTGAAGAGAAAAAAGAATCTAACTGACTTGAAGTTAATTGAAGTGTTTACTTTGATGAAATTTAATTACTTTCAACAACCTTACCCTAACCAGCAGTTTGTGAACCACTGAACTACCATAGGACTACACACATGGGATTTGTTAGTTCAGTGGTTGAAATAGATAGTTCCAAAGGAAAATTTCAAAGTGAAACCATATATAAACTGATACTAGCTATTTTCTCTGGAGATATTTTAAGACTGGCTAAATCATGTCAAAACTACTCCACATCAAATAACTTGAACTATCACTTTACACAATTATAGCACTACTACAGCCACTAGTGTGTAAAACAGGATACATATTTCTGTCCTGTAGCTTTGCCACTAAATATTCACCATACAATTACCCGGCCGTGATAGTATTTTGGTGAATAACTGAGTCCAGTTTTTTGTGTTACTTAGTACGTTAGAATATTTCAGCTACAGTAATTGTTTTGGTTTTCCTCCTCATGACTTTCAGTCGTACCCCTTGAAGAAAAAATAACATTGCAGCTGCATTGTTGAAGTTCACTCAGTGAGAGTTTTAATCCACTCTTCCTACCCAAGTCCTACCAACATGTCTCTTCTTCTAGATTCTCACTTTCTCATAATTCCTCTATTGCTGCCTGCAACACGTGTGGGTGGAGAGGTGATAACATCAAAGGAGGTATAGAGTGACTCACAATGGGCTTTATCGTAGAAAGTCCTGAAGTGCAAGCTTCCCTTTCGTCGTTGCTTAGAAATGTGGTGGCAGAATATGATATGGGCCACTTGGGTACCGTTGCTCTAATCTGGCTGCACTGACTGGAAACCACTGCTGTGACGACAACACTTTGCTTTACTTTGGCTAATACTCATAAAAGTTATCACCACCACAGTGCATCAAGTTTATCTAATCTGACTTTCACCTCCTCTGGTAGCTCATTCTTTCCTGCCCCGAAAGCTGTGTATTTACTGTATGTATTTCAGGAGTTTGTTATTGTAAAAGACACTATCTCCATATACATTCATTTATCTGTGACTGTGGCTCTTGCACTACATCATACAAGGTATTATACAACCCTCCCAGCTCCAAACAACAGACAGCTCTTACTACCAGCTTGTTGGATTGTGTATTTGATGAGTGTGATGATCAACAAGGGACCTGTACTGTCCACCTCCATTGTGTTCACTGAGCAGCTCACGTCTCTGCCCCACCGATCTCAAAACAACATGCAACAATAATTAAAGCTAATGAACCTACTTATATTATAGCAATAGGAGAATTTGTCAAAATGTTGAACTATCCCTTTAATATGGATAAATACAACAGCACAGAGAGACGATTGCAGAGCCAATGCAAAAATACCTTTATCAACAAATATACAGTCACAAGGACAGGCAACAGGAAATAGACCTCTAATGGGGTACATGCTTTAGTTTTGCTCCTTGCTAGCATATGGGATAATTCAGGTTAATATTGCTAACCACTAGGTATACCCAGATAAGTTACCATTTTATTATCTTTTAGTTGTTGTTTTTTTTAAGTTACAGTAAGACATCTTGGTGTCATTCCATTTGCGTTGTACAGATACTACAGAAGAATGTATGTCTGAAAATAGGCCTGTTATCAGTTACAACTAACTTGTAAAACTTTTTGCCAGCAGATACAAGGTCAAGAGATCACTGACAGCACAAACACAACCAGTCATCAAACTAGGGCAGAAACTTGAGCCACAAAACGAAGTCACAGTCAGTCAACATTCTTTGAGTCTGACAGAGTTAATAAAAAACACATGTGCTTTCTCAGGGTAGCATTTTTCTCACTGTAATGTACAGTTGAGCCATCGTCAGAGAGCATCCTGTGGACCGGCAAGAATCAAACAGAGAGACGGTCTGTTAATGACTGAATGGAAAGTTTCACTCTCATCATCCTCATGCTCCCTCATCTGCAACAGCGTTCTCGGGGAACGCATCAGTTCGGTCAAAGGGAGAGCACAGAATGATTCAGTGCCTGTACGGTTTCCTGTGACGGTGACACTATCAGGACGTCGCAAGAGTGGAGAGTCTGAGAATTTGACAGCACTTGGCCAAATAAAGCTGCAGTAAGTCAATCTAATCCAACACACAGTTTGGCAACTTGTGAGTGGCTACAGTACTGACTTGTAAACAGGAAGTAAACCAAATGATTTGGACTGAGTAAAACAACATTCTTCCATCCAATGAGCAACAGAGGGCGTCAGTGCTCATTGTGTTTTGTCCTCCACACAGGAATCTCAAATCCACAAAGAGGGGATGGTCATGTAAGAACAACCACTGAAGGAGTACTATGAACTATGAACTTCTAATGAAGATGATGCATACTCAGGGTGGGGAAGAAATTCAACTCTAAGGCTTCTTTCCTGGGATCAGCTCACACCCTGCACCACAGGGACAAGGACAGGGCCAGTGAAAAACCACCTACAATAATTCAATACCTGCAAAACAATAGTTTTATTATGTTTCCAGCATGGGCCCATATTGGTTTGTCCTAGGGATCAACCCATTATCAGCACGACTGAAAATATCAACCGATATTAGCATTGTTTTTTCACCAATAACTGATATAATGAATGCATTTAACTCACTCCTTTGCCAACAACGAGTAATACTCAGTTTAATCCCAGGTGTGTTATTCTAAATTTTGACACCAAATTGAACATGGGTTCTAAATATCAGTTATCAGTTTCCTTGATTACTAATAGTTGGTATCGGTATCAGCCCGGATAGAAAACCACATCAGCCAATCTCTTTGCTAATGTTTGTAAGAATTAAGTCTGTAGTTGTTTTGAAAAGCCCACAAAGGTCATCAGGACCTTACCTCTGTTTAAATGTCAGCCCTCCAAACAATCTTCAGTGCTAATCCCATAACATCTGCCTGCATCACGAGTCAACACAGCAGTAAACAATAACCAAAGCCTCGACCAATATGCATCTTGTCTGGGGGTGTGGGGAGGTGGCCTTCAGATAAGAGTCCATCTCGATCGGCCGACAATTATACCTGGAGCTCTCTAATACTTAATTTACTAAGCAACATCACACTATGCAATGCGATACATGCTCATCATCATGGCAACTGGCATCCCAGAAAGGACAGCAGATGGTGTTTTCATTAAAGAATTCAGGCCGATAGAAGAATAAACTGAATGACTTTGTTTGGGAGTCTCCAGTGCACTTATCATATTACATTAAGTTCTGGAGCTGCCGGGAAAACACGCACACAAGCCCGCACGCACAGGCAGGCAAACACGCACACATACAACAGGCTAATGTGAAAAAGGCTGTATACGATGCACAAACAGTGGCTATTCAGCATGTTGTAGAAATGCTACAGTCTCCCTCTTGTGCAGAATACAACGAGAGCATGATCCCTCACTGGAGACTGAGGAGGCTGAGCTGGTATAAGTGACATGAAACTTATCATCATTACACTTAAGCCCCAAAAGATCGTCTCATTTTGTGCGGTCACACGTTTTCCATTTTAATTAGCTGACATTAAATCGGTCTGAGGGAGGTTTTGATGTTGCTTTAAAGGGTGACAGCCAGCGTCGAGTGCAGCAAGACTTCCACTGCCCTTAATGAGAAGCTAAATGTGCCTATAGGGCTAGTAGTTTGAATGTTGTGCTTTTTATAGCCGACATCCTGCTCCGACGCGTCCATGTGACTGTCAAACGTAGACAGATAACCCTTTGATGGGAGTTTGGAGAACAAAACGCAGACTGTTCTGGAAGTCTAATAATATTTTGGAACTTTGCCGTGGTTCATTAAAACCAGAGATTTCTTTGCTGGTTATTGTGAATATGGCTTCAGAGAAACATCGAAATGTTCATAGAGTAGATACAACTCTTTAAAGGAGACGTATCTGCCCCTTTTCCAAATATTTAAATAGTTCCCATGTGTCTTAAAGACATGTCTGTGACATGCTTTGGTCAAAATACCCCAAGGATCAAACATCAGCTCTTTTCATCCTCTCAAAATAGCCCTGTTCAGAACAGTATGTTAAAAAGCCATCAAAAAGTGACATTTGCATAATATGTCCCCTTTAAAACAAGTAGTCATACAACAAGTAGTCATACATGCAGTGTTTTTACATGTGGGCCAGGGAGCTCTAATCTAATTTCTTATCTCTTCCTCTTTGGGGGCAGAAGATTAGAGGATCCTTATCTCCAGCTCTTGAAGACGTTAGCCTTGTTTGTAGATGTGGTCAAGAGTTTCTCTTTGGTTTTCACATGGATGACAAATATTTAAGAGGCGAGGTGTTAGAAAGGGAAATGCAACCACAAGCAGAAAACATCCGCGTGTTCATCACAAGTAAAACAGACACTGTTCATTCAAGTCTGTAGAAGTCTGAGCTGCTTTCCACCCGTGATCATTTGACTGTGTGCAAGGAGGAAAGCCTGTCTCACAGCTGAAACGCACAGTGTCCTGTTGTGTTACTTCCTGTTAGCAGTGAGGAGATAAAAACCCCTACACATGTCACTGCAGGTCCACAGTTATGCGATAAGAAGCCATTAAACCTAGATCTTTGAGATAAAGATGAAGTGTGAACATGTGTTACATCTATAAGAGAAATGTAATGCAGAAAGTCATTCAGTGCTCTCATTAGCTCTGGAGCTGAGTGTTGTGTTGATTCAATTTGATCATTATGGGTCTAAATGCTTCACATTGATTGTTTCTGTGGCTGGGGCAATTACAGCAGCTGAATAATTCATATGAGAGGCACCGACACAATAAATGAACATCAACATTAAAGCGGCGACAATGAATATTTTCATTGTAACAACGCATCAAATGACACTGTGTAATGTGAGAGGTGTTGCTCGTAGCCATGGGACAACTTCCAGTGAGTCTCACCTCGTTGTTCCGGTGTCTCTCTTCAACCTTGAAGTTCCGGCTCACTGTCCAGTGACAACCATCATTCTGGGCTGCAGCAGGCGACTGCCTTTAGAGACAAAGCTTTTACAGCCAACAAGTTCCAACCAAAACCAGAACAACCCTCTGACACAACCCGTACCAGTGTCACCTAAAGAAGTCTCCATATGGCAGCAATGTACCACACTTTGGACATTGTTGTTCCGATTATGAAGATGCAGATTATACAGACAATGGTGCACTACACCTTTCTCTCTATTATCACAATAAACAGGTATGGCTTGTTTAGTCCAGGCACAAAACTACTTAGTTAGGTTTGATCATGATTTAGGCTGTCAACTACATCACATTCATCCATCCATCACATCCCCTTCCTATCACACATTTTGTTTCTTTTCATCCCACGTCAGCACCTTTTTCCTGTTGCCCCTGACCACTAGATGTCTCCTAGCAACAATAAAAGTTTTTTTTAAAAAAGGTCATGATAACCTGCTGCACAGATGACCTATGGTCACAGAGCTCAAAGAGAGTGAATGATGGACTTGCATTCACCAACTTACACTCTCCATGTAAATAAGCAACCAGCTGTTAATGACAAATCAGTGTCTATTCACATGTCAGTCATTTGGTCTGTGTCATGATGACCGTGCTGGATGTTATCCAACTTCATTCATTAGAAATCCTGAGGACACTGTATATTGTGATGTCTGTCTGTAAACTAATCTTAAAGGGATAGTTTAACATTTTTGCAAATTGGTCCATTGCCATAATTCCTATCGCTTTAGGAGTAGGTTCATTACCTTTAATTGTTGGTGCAAGCTGGTTTTAGAACAGCGGAGCAGAGCCGCGAGCTGCTCAGAGCTACGCTACGGAGGCTCATGGAATTTCTTGGTTTTCCTCAACAAATTCATCAAATACACAATCCAACAACTCGCTCTGGTGGACAAGTTGTGACCTGCACATTCGCCACGCTATGAGATTGTTTTCGAGGTAAATTCAGAGACTGCTTGCCAAAAAACTGCCCCCGACGGAAATGTTTTGTTTTGGAGTTGTTGGATTGTGTATTTGATGAGTTTGATGAGGGAAACCAAGAGAAACCAAATTCCATGAGCCTCTGGAGCGTAGCTCTGAGCAGCTTGCGCCTCTGCTCTGCCGTTCTAAAAATTGCTTGCACTGGCAATTAAAAGAAACAAACCTACTCCTAAGACTATGGAGATTAATATATGTCATCAAATGTTGAACTATTCCTTTAAGCAAAGTGATCATAATTATTTGGATTTGGGGAAATATTGAATGTTATCACAAACTGTAAAAAGCAGCAGCAAAACAACTGATAACCAGTCTGGCACATGAAGATTTAGCCTGGAATATAACCAAGAAATGAACTCAATTACGTTCCCAACTGCTTCAGATGATATCCCTGCATGAGTGTGTGTTTGTGTGTGTGTCTCCTGGCCACAGCAGGGAGGTCTAATGTAAAGATGTGCTGCGTGTTGGCATTCTGCAGGCTGCAGGACTCTGACTGTGTGGAATTGAGCAACATGAAGGTCTTACCGGAGGAAGTGGTGAACTGACTCCAGGCAGCACGGAGGAGCTGCAGAGCTCCCTGAGAGAAACACCTACAAAAACACACAGACACACACACACACTTCGGTCAGACTAATGAGCAACCAAGATGAAAATCACAGCCCCGGCAACACAACACCACCGGTTGAACGTCAGGACGGCTAGAAATGATCCCAAACACGCTGCCATGACATTAAAAATTAACCTGCGTGGGGTTTTAAAGTTTAAAAAGCTGCACAGACAGCAGTGAGAGCCACGGCTGTTAAAACACCTACAGTCCAGGGTTCTGCCCATGTTTTCATCAGCTCTTTCAATTCATACCGCCTTGGAAAGAAATGCACAGGAAGTAAACACGTCTCGCTGAAGCAACAACATTATTCTAACAACTTTTCAGCTGAGAGTGTGTAGCAGGAAGTAGTCAGAGCGCTGCGTCTATGACCTATACGCAACATTTCCCTCAACAGAGCAACTCCCACAGCGTATTGCAAATGTGCTTCACCTCTGGTGGTTGCCACATGTGGTTACAACCATAAATACTTCCCCCCATACTGCAGCGAGGGTGGAGAAGTCCGAGTCTAAATTTTCTCTTTTTCTCTGTTTTGGACCAGCACCTCTCAAATGAGTCAGTCTATCTTTGAGTGTGTAAGTGTGAGTGTGAGAGAGTGAGTCTTCTGAAAACAAAAAAAGATGACGTATTCAGAGAAGAATGACCATAAATACAACAACAGTGACATAGAAAGAACATGTGCAAGGAAGCAAAGACTGTTGGACTTAGTTTGGTATTTGCCAAGAAAATCATTGGAAGTCATGTTAATTTCATGGTGAGATCTCTGGAGACAAAGGAGAAAAAAAAAGAAAACAGGAGGTGGTTGGATTATGATGGGATTGAGAAAGGAAAGCATTTGTTTGTCATTAATTCGGTGGCAGGACAGCACTGGTCAGACAGATGGTAATCACTTGTAATCAGACTTAATGGGCACTCTGAAGGGACCGCTGCTCCTCTCTCCACGCTCTGCCTGTACAACTCCTTAACGCACAAAGCGAGTGTGCACATGTGGGCGCCTGAGCATATTTGCAAGTCATCTGGGGAATGTAACGCTGCGCTTCCATCTGAAAGGCAATAATTGTTTTGATAATACTGTCTATCCACAACAATACAACGTAATCAAGTCCTATTTGTGAGCGATGCACATTTGCATATTTGCCTGGTTCATATTCTCCTCAGGTCTGGTTTGCAGAGGCTGGCTGAAGCTCATTTATATCTCCTCCTACTCCCCATCATGTTATGTGACAATACGGCTATATTTGCACGTCACGTTGCTCGTGGAAGGATCATTCTGGTTTATTATCAGCTGCCAGAGACCCATGAAGTCAGACAATCACAGGCTCATACTGTACACAAGTCAGACCGAGTCAGATCATCTAAACCACTTCAGGTCCTGTCTCTCCGGTGGATCCCTTTTTGCACTGATAATACTCATTTGATATTTTTCTGTCCAGAACGGCTTGCGCTGATATTTGTGGCACATTTAAAGGAGACATAGTGTACCCCTTTTCCACAAATTACAATAGTTCCCAGGTATCTTAAAGACATGTCTGTGACATGCATTGGTTAAAATACCCCAAGGACCAAACATCACAGCTCTTTTCATCCTCCCAAAACAGCCCTGTTCAGAACGGCTGGTTTCAGTGCCTGTCCCTTTAAATGCAAATGAACCACTACTTGCCCATGCAAATTAGAAAACCGATTACAACTAAGGAAAAAGCTTGTAAAACCACATGGTTTCAACCTAAGGAGCCTGAAAATTACTGATTTTTTCCCATCAATTCTCACATTTTGGAAACCAGAAGGCAAGACAAAGACCAAAATATATTCAAAAAGTGATATTTCCATAATACGTCCCCTTTAAGCAATATTCAGGCAATACGCAAGATCATTAAAATGACATAAAGATTCTACGTGCATGTCTAAGGGCCAAGTTTGGTGTTCCTGCTACATTTGATCCAGTTTGTTTTCACTCTGCATTAATACGAGTGCACCAAAGAACTGTTGACATATTGACGCCCAGTCTCCAATACATATGCAGTGTCTCCCTACACTTGACATTGATTGGTTTGTCAACAGGTGCAGGTATGTCCTTCAACACCATGGTCAAGATGTGAGTCTATTCAGATGAACGTCCTCCTCTTGTGGAGGCTGTATCGTCGCCGGCAGGAAAGGAGAAGACGACTGCAAGCTGTGCTGCTAGTCCTGGCTCCAGGTCAGGGTGTCGTAGTGTGTATGCTAAAGTCTGGGCCCAGGCCATCTCTTTTGGTCGGACCAGATCTCAAGTATTTGGTCCAGGCCATCGTCTTGGGAGCTTTCACGCCTGTAAGTTTGGTTCAAATCCAATGAAAAAAAAAAGTTTGAAAGTCTGGAAGAAATGAGGTCGGTGTGAAAGCCTCCTTACAAAGAGGTGTTCTCAGATTTTTGGAACCCACTGTATATGATTTCAACATACGGAAATGCTTTGGGATGGATAATCTATTAAAATATGTTGTTTTGTTAAAAATAACAAATGTCTATGAATAGCCTATGCATACAATATACATAAAATACACATAGTCCTGCCCACCTGGATCCACCACAACCAGTCTTTTTTAAAAAAGAAACAGTACCAGTCAGCCAGTTAGAAGAGAGACGACTCCTCTCTTCTGATTGGCTCACTGACCTGTTGTTCCTGGAGCTCTAGAGAGAAGTTGATGGTTTTTAGTTCTTAAAACCACAAATATATCTTCTCATGGATCAACAATTCTGATAAAAACACAAGAAAAATGTGAAATATGTGACCTACAAAATAAAACCCAACATTTATTGTAACTGCTGTCAAAACTAGTTTTATCACACTCATGTTAGCCTTTCATTTGTATGTGAGACTCTGCACTGGGAGTACACAAAGCAGTGGAGTTGTCTCACATGATGTTGATTCTGACCTTAAACGCCCCCAAACATTCTCTACCACTGTATGATTTTCTCCTGTAGTGGTATGATCCAGAGAAGAAAGACAAAGGAGAGGGACGAAGAGAGAGAAAGTCTGTGTTTGTCAGGAGAGAGTCAGGGAAAGATGAAAAAACACCCACTGATACACTCTGTTACCCAGTTTCCATGGTGATCAGAGTTATATTTGACAATGTGACGCACATTTTTCAGCATCCACTTTTGCTGTTAGTCATCTTCATCTTTTCCAGTGCACTGAGCTCAAAGAGTGAATGGGTTCTGCCGAGGGAAAGTGAGATAAAATGTGTGGAGAGCCGCGTCCGAGCCTGGGGAGAGTCGAGGGAGGATGTCGGGACGAGGGACGACAGGCTGGACTGTAATGGTTGTAAATGGTTAAGAAGGCGCTCAGGAGGGCGGAGCTCCCCTTAAGTACTTTCCTCCAGGGGTGTGTCAAGTGGTCTGTGGCAAATAAATGAAAGCGAGGCTTTGTTTTGCCTCTGATCCCAACTCACAAGTTCCCACTTCATGTTTCTAGTGTGATTACTGTGAGTACTTGGCTTCCAAACACTTTGCTATAAGTGGGTATGATGGAGGTTGCATGGCATGCTGCCTGTGAGCTCATCTGATAACTATACATTCCACAAAGTGACGACCACTGATGCAAGTACTGATGCTGTTGGGTTTAGAACAAATGGAACATGTTAGCTTCATTAGCTTTGAAGAAGGTCCTGCACATCACATCGACTGCAGCAAGAGGCAGCTCTTCCCTCGTTTATAGTGAATCCTCTGCTGTTGTGCTGCAGGGACCTGATGTGCTTTGGCGGGTTCTACAGAGAACATGTGCAAGATCACTGTGCACCTTCTCTTCCGTCCAACCAGGCTAAAACCCACACATGGGGACTATAAACAAGCAACCAGAGCACCAGGCATCATGTTAGTTAGCTGGAGGAACTCAGCTGACTCCAAGCATCTCTGCCTGGTGCCACATGTAAAACCCATTCCTACCCCGTGTTTTCACTAGTTTTTGTGAATTAAAGGGGACATTTTATGGAAATATCACTTTTTGAAGTCTCTTTGACTATATTTAGCTGTTTGTCTTGTCTTCTGGCCTCCAAAATGTGAGAATTGACAAAGAAAACTGTAATTTTCAGGCTCCCTGGGTTGAGTGGCTAGTTTTCTAATTTGCATAACCCCACCCCTACCTGGCTGCTGCCCGTAGAAGGAGTGGGGCGGGGCAAGCAGTGGTTCATTTGCATTTAAAGGGACAGGCACTGAAACCAGCCATTTTGAACAGGGCTGTTTTGAGCTGTGATGTTTGATCCTTGGGGTATTTTGACCGAAGCCCGAAGCATGTCACAGACATGTCTTTAAGACACCTGCATGGGAACTATTTTTATTTGTGGAAAATACACCTGTACCTCAGTCTTAATTGGTGTTAATTTTGGTCCTTTTGTTTTGTCCTTTTGCCCAACTGATGAAGCCTGTGACACATTTGAAGGACAGAGCTATCCTCAGACCTTGGTTTGCCATGCAACTTCGCACTTTACACTAGGTCAAAATCTAGCATGCAGCTCGACCACGTACATGTGAGGTGTGAAGCCAAGGACGTAAATGAAAACCGTACAAGTGTGCGAAAAATCTGACGCCACTGCATCCTGTCAGCATTCAGCCTGATGTCAGCTGGTTTCAGGCTTCACCAAACACACACCTCCATCACAAACTGTTGCTATGTTTCCTTATAAACAGACCAATCGTAAAGTGAAGTGACAAAAACTGTTTTCACATACAGTAATGCACAGCCTCCTCCCCTCTCAAACATTTTCAAAGACTGCATTTCCTCTGCCAAGTCTAATGTGTTAACTGTAACACGAACTTGCAATACTATAGCTTTAAGTGGACAGAAACCTGTTACTGTTGTGCTGTGATGATGGTACAGTATAATATCACCTCTGGTTGCTGGATTCTGAGTCTGATACCCCTGGGGTCTTTCTGGATGGAGTTTACATGTTCTCCCTGAGTCTGTGTGGGTTCTCTCCAGGTTTTCCAGATGCACCAGGTGGATCGGTCTTCTATATTTCTCTGGCCTGGTCTCCTCGTGTATACTGTACATGTTTGTAAAACCTCAGCCCTGTGATGCTCAAGTAATTGACGTCCTTTTTTTCAGGACAACCTGGGCTGTCATATGAATGTAGGAAAGCTATAATCAGATAAAGAAAGCAAAATAGAAAAATGGAAAACACTTTTCACATATTTGTGAACAGATTATTATAAACTTCTTTTTAGACACTATGTTCTTTGAGGTATTGGAGATTAGGGATAAAGAATAAGGGCTCTAACAATGATTAAAAAAAACTTTCTCCTTCCACATGAGGCCCATTGGTGTTAGCTTGCGTAAAGTATGTAAATGGTAATCTACGCATGATTAATTGCATGGATGGATGGCTGCTGGTGTTTGTGTTGTGTATGACAAGGTTGTGCGTCTAGATGCAGATACTGGTGATCAGTAGCAGCTTTTTATTTGAAGGATCAAATTATCTGCTCTGCCACAGTTTAACATTTGACTTATGACCAATGCTTGCAACATACACATATACTGTACATTTTACTTCTTCTGGACAGTAGATGAGGGGAGGGGGTGTTTGCCATTACAGAGCTGGGCGTGATGTTGCAGTCCAGCCAAAGGTCTATGTGTCAGATGTGAATCAGTATAATCACAACTCAAAGTCACTTTACAGTTTTAACTTAGCTAAAACACATTTCTTGAAACATTCCATCCTTTTCTCTGAACTGTAAACAAACAAACCAATTTTAAACTACATTCACAAAACCTCTGACTCTGAAAACCAATCTATTGCCTCAAAACAATTCAAACTGTGCTCAAAACCAAACACTGCTGGCATCAAGACATCAGGCCCTGAATCAATCAAAATGAAAAACACCACAGCACAGTCATTACACACAGCATCAAAAAAAGGAAAACACAATGATCAGATCATAAAGCTGTAGAAATAATCTTAACATTCGCAATAGGAAAATGCTTTTTGCAAAACAAAACAGATAATCTGTTTACTGGCTACAAAAGTGCATACAGTATCTACTGTACAGTTATTCATCTCCAGCATCATGTGGACGTGTGACGAACCTCTGATTGTTTCTATCCACAGAGAAACTTCAGCAACCAGGGCTCCCTGAACTGGCTTATACTGGTTTCTTCACATCATCAGTCACAAGTGCGATCAACTTTGAATTTCTGTGTTTAAGTTTAGACACCTGCACTTTCATTTTTGCTGCTTACCATTAGCTATGCAACACAAGTGCATCAGTACAAAATGTGTTTTAGTGGGTGAGAATGTTTGTAAGCTGCGTCTAGGTGAAAAGTGCTTAAGGTTCTGCCAAAATGATGACCAATTTAATAAATGAGCGCTGAGCATTTGGCTCAGACAAGAGGGTTTAGTGTTTTAGCAATTGAGAAAAACTGTGATACTTTTTCCTGGTCAATCGCACACCACCGTCTTCATTGGATTTTGCGTACTTTTTATTTTAATCTTGCAAACTCCAATAATGATACACTCCACCACTAATGAAGACCATGTGATTAGGTTGAAAGCTCTATAATAAGCCTATCTTGTGGTCTTCATCCACTGATAAAGACCATGTGATTGGAAATGTCCATGTGATCTGGATATGTGTGGAGGTCAATGATCTTACAATATGATTTGGTGGCCTGAAGGAGCGGAAACAATAACAGTGATAGATACAAACAAGCAAAATGTGCATCTGCATTATAAACTGATGTGCAAGCATTTTTTTGTGTGCAACCGAGTGCAGCACAGCAGAATAAGGAAGAGAGAGGGAATATGTAACTTAGTAGTAGCAGGCATACAGAGCCAGCCGGTGAAGTCAGGGCAAGCTTCAGTAATGATACTATAATTACATAAGCTCAGCTTCAGCCATGAACAACCTGTTCCACAAACTATAAAACACCTTCAAAATGTATTCAGGATGGATGCCAGGAGTAACAGACATGTTATATAAGTTGGTGCAGCATCTGATGGAGTATCAGCATGGCTGGCTGTAATTGTGCAAACAATCAAGACACAGGCTAATTCATTTAAACTCTGAGGATGATCTCGTCCTCCTCTGCACATCTGGACACAGGTTTGTAAACGTGTTTCAAACTGTTTCCCTCGTGTTGGCACAGTGCCTGCTGGGAAATGGAGCTCTTAACCTATGGTGGTGCGTTTCCCACAGGCTGAGTTCTCATCTTCACCCAGTTAGTTAGTCTGTAGAAAACATAAGGTCTCCATTTGGTGTTGAAATAAGGTCCACGTCTGAGTTTAAATTAATTAGCCCTGAACTTAATTGTTTGCACAACACTGCACAAATTACACCAATTAATTTTGAAAGAGCCATGAGAAAACTCCAGTGGAGAAACTGTATCAGTCAGTCAGTCATGGACATTTACATTACACAAACAATACTGGCATAGAAATGACATGGAGACCTGGTTTACTATATGAATAAATGTATTATTAGTGGATCTTGATACAATAATTAGTTTGGTCTTTACTGAATGGTCCAAACTCTCCAGAAAATGAGGAAATGATGATAAGTTTAATTAATTAAAAGTAGCAGCAATTCATAATTGGTTTGGCTTCAGATTCAATATTTGAGAACCTGTCTGATAAATTGTAGCGTATAATAAACTGTAATCCAGGTATATTATTTAAAAAAAAATGAAAAATTGCCCAAAAAGGAATTAGATAAAAATGTGTGTGTTATTATAATCTATTTGCAGGTGTTATTTAATTGTTTTCTCTGCTAAATGAGTAATATTATCATGTCAATTCTGTGTTGAAATTTAATTATTAGTTGCAACAAATTACAAGCACACAGCAAATAATGATATTGTGCAGTGTGTGTGTGTTACTGCATGGACAGGAGGGAGACGTGAGTTAATAATGTGAGATACTGAGTGTGTAAAATAATGCACCAATATTCTAGATAAAGACAGAGAGGTAGATTTCACACATCACACAGACCAAGCCCTCCCTCTCTGGCTGTCAGTAGCTGCTTCCACCTCCCTGACTGAGTGTGGGTCACATCAGGACAACGCACTGGTTCACAGACTGTTTGCAGCAATGTGAAGTTTTTTCCCCTCCTATTTCAGCCTCACGGACACTATTTCAAGGCCAGGGTGAAAAAAAAGGAAATAAGAGGATGTGTGTGTGTGAAAAAAGCCCTTTTCAAATTGATGACAGCAGTGGGCGCTGAGGGAAACCATTGAAAAGAGTAAAAGCAGCATCATAGCGTCTGCCTGACTCCCCCCCCATCCCCCTCCCCCTCCTCTATCCCTCCCTCCTCCCCTCTCCTCTTCCCCGACATCAAAAGCATGTGCCCATCCTGAGCTGACACAGCTCCACATCGCTGCAGTGCATGCTGGGTAAGAGAGGACAACTCAGGACACATGCAGGGACTTTAAGGATACTGCAGTAAGCTGTTCACAATGAAAAAAAAGAGGGAGAAGATGCAGAGGGAGGGAGAAAGGAGGAGGGGGGGGGATAAAAATACTGGCAAGATGAGGGAAGGATGGAGGAATTCAGAACAGTTCATTCTAAAAAATATGAAAATGACGCAGCTTTGCTGTGTTTTTAACTCCTCTGTGTGCTCCACTGCACCGACAGGAAAATGCTGTTTTAGGGATGATTTGATACATGACAGTATTTATATTTATTTCATGTCAATATATTCATATCATTTTTATCAGGTTTTCGCAAAAGCTGTAACGCAGTGTCTCATTCATTGTGAACAGAAGCCTTATCCTTCAGTTTGGTACTGACAGAGACAATATATTAAAAGGCAGATATGGATCTTTTTCCAGTTCTGGTTAATTAATGCTTTATGATTGATTATGATTACATTCCATGTCTTTGTCAAAAATGTAAATGATCTCATTGCTGCCGTTTTTCCAGCCACAGTTTAAAACCCAAGCATATGTAATCACTCTTCACTCCATCAGCTGGGCTGTAGCTATGCAGTGGGGGCATCTGTGGGCAGGAGAACAGTTGAGCACAAAAGGAAAGTAGTGCCGTTGCTGATGGGAAGATGAAAATATTCTAGTGAACAATGGAAGGTGGATCCTGGATTGTTTCGCTGACTTTAGTGAACTGACCTCTGCTCCAGGTAACACTGATTATACACAACCACATCACACATCCCAACGTCAGTTAAGCCCATCTTGCGCTATAATATAATAGCAGTGCTATGAAATAACAGCATTAGTAACGGCGCTACTTTTTTGAATGGGTAATCAAAAAAGTGACTGTTTCCCACATTATAACACAACATTATGTAATAACGTAATGCAATTTCACTGCATTCTGTAATAAGGATGCATTTTGTAATAAAATCTTTGAACGTAACAAACTTTCCCTCATTTTGTAATAAGTTGTTACGTAATGCACCAAATTATTACAAAATGTGGGTGTTGCAATTTTTCATGAAGAGCAATTTGGTGCATTATGTAACAATTACAAAATGAGGTTTATTACACATTGTGTTAAATAATTTTATTGCAAAATGT